>CAUYQV010070203.1:0-17179 GCA_963574575.1 Galagoides demidoff
GTGGTCCCAGCTACTTGGGAGGCAGAGGCAGGAGACTCACTTGAGCCCAGGAGTTGGAGGTTGCTGTGAGCTGTGATGCCATGGCACTCTACCCAGGGGGATAGCTTGAGGCTCTGTCTCCAAAAAAAAAAGTACAGCCCATAGTAAATCAATTAGAGATGCCAAAAGTGCTATGGCAAACTGCAGAGAAAGGCTCAAAATGCCTTGAGAAGTTAAAGTGCTAGCATAAGCCAACTATATACAATTGGAAAATCCGTCACTGTTTCTCAGTAGGGCCTAGAAGACACTGCATTAAGCAAGGTGGTCAGAAATGGGCTGGTGAGAAGGGAACAAGCATTGTTGGAAATACAGTAACATCTGTTATCTGTAGGCAAGACTGACAGTATAAGATGCTTTTACAGAAATGGGCTTTACAGTATCAACAGGAAAGACAAGTGCCTTAGTCTATTTTGTGCTGCTATAAACAGAATACCTGAGACTGGTAATTTATAAATATGTAGTAACAGTGATGTATTTCTTCCCTTTTTGGAGGCTGGGAAGTCCAAGGTCAACAGATCCATCCCTGGTGAGGGGCTTCTTGCTGCATCACCCCCTGAGGAAAGCTGGAAGGACAAGAGCGCACACAAGCATAAGCATGCATGGGGAGGGGTGAGAAGGGGAGGTGAACTTGTGCTCAAGACAATGGACTCACCCTTGCATTAAGAACTTTAATCACCTAATCTCCTCTTAAAGGTCCTGCCTCTCAACATTGTTTCATTTAGGATTAATTCAAAACATGAACTTTGGGGGACACATCCAAATCACAGCACCTGTTTATTAATTATTATTATGTTTATTGTAATTACTGATGAATTTCAGCTTAAATCTATCATTTAATTTGTACTTTTTTATTCATCTCATATGTCCCACATGTATTTTTCTCTTTTTTCTTACCTTCTTTTAGATCAATGGTTCTCAACCTTCCTAATGCTGTGACCCTTTAATACAGTTCCTCATGTGGTGACCCCCAACCATAAAATTGTTTTCATTTGCTACTTCATAACTGTCATTTTGCTACTGTTATGAATCCTAATGTAAATATCTGATATGCGGGATGGTCTTAGGCAACCCCTATGAAAGGGTTGTTCGACATCCAAAGGGGTTGCAACCCACAGGTTGAGAACCGCTGTTTTAGATGGTTTTTAAACATTTTCTTTTTCCTCTACTGGACATGAAATTAAATATTCTGCTGCTATTATTTTAAAGGCTACTTTAGAAATTACAACATGCAAACTTATCAAATTCTATAGTTAATCATTCTTAGACAATAAAAGGCCCACAGAATAGCTTAATACCGTGCAAACCCCTTCCAAATTATATATTATTTTTAACATGTAGTTTAATTATCTTTTAAAATAGTACATCATTATTTTATTTATTTATTTATTTTTTTGAGATAGAGTCTCACCATGTCACCTTTGGTAGAGTGCTGTAGCGTCACAACTCACACTCTTGGGTCTAAGAGATTCTCTTGCCTCAGCCTCCCAAGTAGCTCGGATTACAGGCGCCTGCCACAATGCCCTCAATCCCACCAGCAACCTCAAACTCTTGGGCTTAAGAGATTCTCTTGCCTTAGCCTCTCAAATAGCTGGGACTACAGGCACCCACCACAACACCCAGCTATTTTTCAGTTGCAGTTACCTTTGTTGTTTAGCAGGCCTGGGCTGGGCTTGAACCCACCAACTTCAGTGATATGGCTGGCGCCCTACTCACTGAGTGACAGGTGCCAAGCCACATCATTATTATTTTACATAATCAATTTTTCTTTTAGATTTACCTACTTATTTACTACTTTCACTGCTCTGTACTTCTTCTTACATTATAGACCTTTCGTATAGGATTATTTTCTATCTAATGTACAGACATTAGAAATTCTTTCAGTTAGGCTTTGCTATTGGAAACTTCTCAGTTTTTATTTACCCTTATTCTTGACAGATATAAAATTTTGTGTTGCCAGTTTTTTTTTAGTCCATTGAAGATATTATTTTAATATTTTAGTTTTCCTTACTATGTTGAGAAGTCATCTGACAAATTGTTACTACTTTAAAAGCAATCTATCTTTTTTCTCTCTGGCTTCTTTTAAATTTTCCTTGTCTTTGGAGTTCTAAACTTGTATTGTGATGTGTCTATGTATGGATTTCTTTTCATTTAGATTGTGTGGGTTTTATGAAGTAAGTGTATTAGTGTCTCTAATCATTGGCCTCCTTTTTTTCTTAAAGCTTGTTTTTGAGGAAGAGGAATAGCTATTTAATTTGGGCTTTTTCAAATAAAAGTCAAAACCCATACCTAGTATATGACAAAATTGTGATATCTATAACATTTTGTCTTATCAGTTTCTATTTACATTGTTCTTCTGTCTAACAACAACATGTCAATTTTCTAGACTATTTTTAAGTTTTTGGCAGAAGAGACAGATTTTGTTTTACTCATTTTTATGCTTATTGTTTTATGCTTCTGTTTATTGTTTTAAAACACAGAAGTTTGAAAGTGGCTTAAAATGCATTTTTAAAATATTTTGCAAAATCTCTTACTATATGGAAACTGGAATAAAAGAAAAATCAAGGCATACAAAATAAAATTAAATCAAAGGTAATAATAATCCACAAAATGCATGTAAATGTGAATTAATTTGGGTTCTAGAGAAAGGCTGTAATTTAAATCTGAGCTTCCCAGCTGATAAACTAAAGTCAAGAACACAATCAAATAAAAGATTCACCATGTCTACAACGTTCAAATAAACCAACTTTTCTGGGGGAACATAATCTGGTTTTGGTACTCAGACATGAAAAAAATTTCTCTTTGGTTTTGGGATTTTGTGATATGGGCTACTCTCACTGGGGTTAGATGATATCTCAAAGTAGTTTTGATCTGCATTTAAAACCCCACACTGTACCCCAGAAGTGCATTAATGTACATAGTTACCATTCAATAAAATTTTTAAAAAAAAAAATTTCTCAAGGTTTGAAAAGGGATTAATGTGGGGTATATCAGATAGTGTCCTTAATAACATCCCCACATTGAATACAATGATAAATTTCATGACTTCAGTAGAGAACAAAAACACAAGCTGGAGCAATTTTACATAGGCAAAAACAGCATGATTTAGGAATTAAGAGCTCTGACAGTCAAACTAAAGCTAAGGATAAGATATAAGATGGCTTGTGTATCTCCCAGGCAATGTTCTGTGACTATCAGCTCTCAAAATTAAACTCTCAGGAAGAATTTATTGATAGAGATCTCCAAGTTCTCTTCTTCCATAAGAACCTGGAATGTATTTTGATGTTCAACCAAAGGAGTAATATTTGCATCTTCCCCCAAAATTGAGAACCCTGATCAAAACCTCTGCTTTGATGTAAGGATACCCCACCTCCACATGGACGTGGGCCAATGGGATACTGTGGCAGAGAAGTTTATTCTTTTAAAAAATCATTTAATACCATAAGTAATACATGACTTTTTTCTCAAAGTTGAAACATTGTAGAAAAATTAAAAGTCCATTTTGATCATCATCCTCATTCCTAGCCCTTTCCTTCTCTTCAGACACGATCCCAGCAATTTAGTGTATTCTTCTGTTACATCTTTACATGTATGTATGTATAGAAAATATATAGCATATAATATGTATATAGTACTGATTTGTATTAATCTCTCTCTACATAAAAATTGTGGTGTTTCTATTTTCCCACTCAACAGTGTTTTTTGCATTTCTAATCACGTCAGTATCTTTGAATTCATGTCATTCTATTTTCTCCCCCCCACAGATGAACACATAGGTTGTTACTAATCCAAATATTTTTAATGACTACCTTGCATATGCCTCACTGGTATAAAAACAAATATTTATTTGCTGTAGATTTTAAGGAGTAGACTTGCTAAAGAGAAATTTTAATTTTTTAATGAGTACTACGAAATTGCCCTCCAAAGTGGGTACACCAATTTCCACTTCTCCAGGAAATGGATGACAGTATCTATTTCCTTAGGTCCTTATTATTGCTGGACATTATCAATCTTTTAACTTTTTTTTAATCCAAAGGATGAAAATGATATCTTGTTGCTTGAATTCACAGTTCCCTGATTGTTAGAGAAGTGGACCTTTTTTCATTTTCAGTGATCATTAATGTGATTTTTCCCTCCCATTTTTAGCAAGCTGTTTGTCTTTTATGTGCTAATTTGTAATAATTATTTTTGTAATGACTATTGTTATACATATATACAATATGAATCATTTGTCTGTTACACATATTACAATAGCTTTCTTCAAACATGTTGTATCTTTCAGCTGTGTTTATATCACCATGTAATATACAAAGGTTTTTAATTTTGATAGAGCTAAATTTTTCAATTTTTCCTTTGCTTTATTTTACTCTACAGAATGTACATTTATTGCACAGAAGTCAAAAGCCACCTATGACACTTTTTGCCCATAAATCCCTGACTGCTTCTCTCTTCCCTCCTGATCATTACCTGATCATCACTACCCATCATACAAGATCCATCTGCTGTGAGATGCAATCTTTGGGCCTTCACAGGATGGAATGGTTGCCATTCATTCTTTTATTCAATTAATACTTACTAAGCATTCACCATAGTCAGTGCCAGGCACAGTGCTAGGTGTTGGATATGAATAAGCAGACAAGACTCCTGCCTTCATGAAGTTCACAGTTACTGAAAAACATACATTAAACAAGTAATTAAACACACATATTTATTGTATACTGTGACATGATGAAGAGAAGAATTTCCACTGTGCTTAGCTTACCTCCATGACAGTACTCTATTCTAATTTTCTGATTCTTGTGATTTTTATACTTTGGTCAACCACACATTGTTTGTCTGACATCATTCTCGGAGCCATCAACCCTAACAGGGATAGACTCCAGGTTTAACTATCCTTCCCTCTCTTCAGGCTGCCCTGCTGACTTAGCATGGTGCGAGTCACTCTCACTCTAAGAAACGAAGTTCTGAGAAAACTGAGCCAACAAACAGATGACAGAAAAATAAAACTCCTTGCGTAAGGGATTTGGAGCATGTAGGGGTGGAAAAATCTCTCTGGAGTTGTCAGATGAACTTGATCCAGATAAAATACTCTATGCTTAGATGAACAAACAGATTACAAAATAAATAAAAGTACATTTTGAGTATTTATATGAAACAGTGACATGTAAAACACCTCCTATAACACCTTGAGACAGGTCTTCACGATAACAATAACATCTTGTAGCAAAACTAAACCTAAATCTTTGGACTAAGAAAAGAATAGAAGAACACAGAGTCAATGAATGCACATTTTCCTTCTCACCATCATCTCAAAAATAAGCCATTAGACACTCAGGGTGTCAGGATCTTAACAGATCTTCTAGAATAGCAAGAAAAGGCCTCCCACTGTCTTCCTTGAACTTGGGGCCTCATGTCTAGAGCCAAATCTCTGTTCCACCAGGCTTATGATCTTACCTCATTCCCTCTGCCTCAGTTCCCTCCTGGTTCAGACGTAGCAATGGTCTTCCTAGCGTCTTTTTGAATGTTTAGTACATGATAGGCATTACAATCTTATAATTTTACTTTTTTTAGAGCCTAGCTCAGTGCTTAGCACAAAAGAAGGTATCTAAAAACCATTTTATTGTTTATCAGTGCTTTTATTATAGGGCTCCCCCTCAAGCAGTGAGGATGCAACTCCAAGAGAAATGGGTGAGTGGTCTCTGCGGCTTCACAGAGGCTCTCAGAGGACTGATGACATGCTTCACAGAGGCTCTCAGAGGACTGATGACATGTTTTGCAAAGAGCAGCCGGTATTTGGAGTCATCCTAAAACAAAGGGGTGTGGCCATTTGCCTGGGCCAGGCTCCTTGGTGCATCTATTGACTTTCCACCTTCCTAGGAAGAGAGCAATTTGGATTTTTCTTTGAGATAGAGTCTCACTCTATTTCCCTGGGAGGAGTTCCATGGCACCATACCTCATGTAGGGGGTGGAAAAATCTCAGAGCAAACTCAAAGTCTCGGGCTCAAAAGATCCTCTTGTCTCAACCTCTCAAGTAGCTGGGACTACAGGTGCCTGCCACACCACCTAGATAGTTTTTCGTTTTTTAACAGAGACTTGGTCTTGCTCTTGCTCAGGCTGGTCTCAAATTTGTGAGCTCAAATAATCCTCCCGCCTTGGCCTCCCAGAATGCTAAGATTAACAGGCATGAGCCACGGCGTCCGGCCTAGGGTATTCTTTTTTTTTGCCAAAATAGTCTCACTTTAATCTGCATTTTTCTGTTCTTATGAGTTCAATCAGCTTTTATAAATTTAGTGATTTATAATTTTCTATTGAATTATTATTATTCTTTTTTTATTTATTTTTCTTACTTACACATGTGTATATTAGGTTTTTTATTTTATTTAAATAAACAAAGTACTGGGTAATGCATATGAGCATTTTCTTAGTTATGTTCAGCAAAAAGTAAAACATTATAGATTAAGAAATTATAATGCCTATTGTGTATTAAGCATTCAAAAAAAGCTCTAGGAGGCTTTATTCACATTTTACTCATGAACAAATTGAGGTAGAGAGAGGGAGGTAAACAACTTGCCCAAGATTACACAGCTAGTCATAGATTCTTCAGTTGCTCTTCACATAAGGTTGTGTGGCATCAGCCGGGTGCCAGGCCTTGCACCAGAATCTGGAGCTGTCTTTCCTGACCAGAGCTCTATCCTGGGCTCAAGTGGACTTGAGTCAGCTCATATGTTTTGACTCTTCCAACAGAACAGAAGAAACTATCTCTTCTATTCTGTCATCTGCTTCACCTCTCCCAGCTGCAAAATGCTAAATTACAAACCCTTGGGTGATGAAGTGGGGCCTGCCTGTAGGGCCACCACCCCTGGCTACTTCCATGAGCATCTAAGACTAACCTGAGCTCTGCTGGTACTCTCGGCTCATGGGGGCTGGCACCAGGAGCAGGAGGGAGCTCACTCTGAGCTTCTCTCAGGCCCAAACCAGTCTGTGACATGGAATAAGAAGAGATTCCTGGGGAAGAAGAGAAACATTTTGGGGAGGTTTCTACCTGAAAGGGTAGGCTTCATCATGGAAAAGACTAGAAAATTTGATGGGCTCAACCAATAGATACCTAAAATCCAAGATTTACTTTCTACCACAAAGAAAAATAAAGTCAAAATGTTTTTTTCTCAAAAGTTCCTGAGACACTATTGGGAAAGGAAGTTTAATATTTTTAACTATGGCTTTCTTAACCATCAACTAGCAGCAATTTTAAAAATCAAGAATTGAGACAGAAATAAACACTCAAATGAGCTTGTGTACATCACAGTTAAGACCAATACTGTGACAGTAAAATGGTTAATCCTGGGTTCACAGCTGTGGGATAATTCAGAAAAAGTTTATTTCCTGAATAATAAAGACTAAGCTATCTAATCCCAGATCGCATTATCCTGATAAATAAGGAAGTCGTGCTTATTAAGAGGAGCTTAATAAGATTGCAGACCCTTTAAATATCCTGAAGACACTGGAGGCTTCCTTGCTAGCAGCAAACTGTGGTGGGCAGCTCAGGGTCATTTCCTGCCCCGTCTTTGACTGCCGGCTGCAGCCCATGGACATGGCTGACCAGGGCACAGGGCCTCCTGACTAATTCTTCTTGCAGCACATGGATATGAAAGTGGCACTATTTCACAGGAAAGCACAATTTTGTTTTATTTTGTCTAATGTGACTCCATATCTGTCCTTGTTCTGAGATTGGAGAATTTGATTTTCTCTCTTGCCTGTGGAAATGAGCTCAGCACATAACTCTAATAATCACAGAACGTTAACACTAACCTGACAAAACGGCTGATGCGAGGCCCTCCTCAGGCCACAGCAGGCAGGGTGAATCCTTCTCACTGAAACTGGGCCCAACTGCAGAGAGCAGAGCTCTTGACAGCCCTACTAACTACAGTAGTCATGTATTTCCTCAGTTCAAAGATGTGCATGATTTATTTCACTGGGAGAGGAAAATAAATTACTCTTTTAATAATTGGCACCAGAATCCAAGTGAGGAAAGAGAATAATGAATTCTAGCGATGGTCATTCTGATGCTCTTTTCAGTGCTGTTTTCATACATATACACCCATGATCCCCAAATGCTCACTAGGAGTCTTGTCTATACAACCACCTGTATTCACCTTGGAGAATGAAGGCAAAAGGGTGGCACAGCGAGGACAGCAGCTGCAGATGCTGAAAGAAATGGTAGAAGCTGGAAACAGCAGAAAGGCAGGCTTCAGAGCTGGCAAACTCCGAGATGCAGACACAAGAGAGACTCTGCTGAGGGGAGCAGGTAATGGAGGAACAGGCAGATCCAGGAGGCAGCCTTGCCGCTGTTAGAAGGAAAGGGGCTTCCAAGTGGTAGACCTTTGAGTTCAATTAGTATTTGCTCAACACATCTGCAATGATATTTCATGTATAATCTTTTTTTTTTTTTTTGAGACCGTCTCACTTTGTTGCCCTAGGTAGAGTCCATCACAGCTCACAACAACTACAGACTCTTGGCCACAAGCTTATTCTTTTTTTTTTTTTTAATTAAATCATAGTTGGGTACATTAATGTAATCATGGGGTACAATGTGCTGGTTTTATATACAATTTGAAATATTTTCATCAAACTGGTTAACACAGCCTTCACAGTATTTTCTTAGTTATTGTGTCTAGACATTTATATATATATATATATATATTTTATTAAATCATAGCTGTGTACATTAATGCAATCATGGGGTACAATGTGTTGGTTTTACATACAATTTGAAATGCTTTCATCAAACTGGTCAACGTAGCCTTCAGGGCATTTTCTTAGTTATTGTGTTAAGACATTTATATTCTATACCTAATAAATTTCACATGTACCCTTATAAGATGCACCGTATGTGTGGTCCCACCAATTACCCTCTGTCCACTCATCCTCCCCCTTCCCCTCTCCCTCTCCCCTTTCCCCTTCTTCTTGGGCTATAATTGGGCTATAGCTTTCATATGAAAGCTATAAATTGGTTTCATAGTAGGGCTGAGTACATTGGATACTTTTTTTTCCATTCTTGAGATACTTTGCTAAGAAGAATATGTTCCAGCTCCATCCATGTAAACATGTAAGAGGTAAAGTCTCCATCTTTCTTGAAAACTGCATAATATTCCACAAGCTTGTTCTTGGGAGGCTCTTGCTTCAGCCTCCCATGTAGCTGGGACTATAGGCACCCATCACAACACCTGTCTATTTTTTGCTCAGGCTGGTCTCAGACTCCTGAGCTCAAGAAATCTACCCACCTTGGCCTCCCAGGATGCTAGGATTAGAGGCATGAGCCACCACACCTAGCCTGAATAGAACTACAACATTCATTCCCATACTGGGAGTCAAACCAGAGCCACCTGGGTGAAAACCAGGAATCCTCACCACTAGATCAGATGTGAGTCACCACATATTATCTAATACATTGATTTGTTTGGAAACTATAATCTCAGAAGCATTTTCAATTTGACTAATGCATTGTTTTTATATCAAAACCTATGGCGTACAGCAAAAGCAGTGTTTAAGACAGAAGCTTATAGCAATAAACACCTGTATCAAACAAATAGAAAGATTTCAGATAAATAATCTAACAATGCCTGTCAAGGAAGCAGAAAAGCAAGGACCAGCCAGGCCCCAAATTAGCAGAAGAGAAGAAATCATAAAGATTAGAGCAGAACCAAAGTAGAGACAAAAAACTTAAATATCAAAGAAATTAAAAGTTAGTTCTTTGAAAAACAAACAAAATCAATAAACCACTTTCTAGACTAAACAAGAAAAAAAGGAGAAGACCCAAATAAACAAAATTAGAAAAGAAAAAGGACACATTTACAACTGACAACACAAAACACACAGGATCGTTAGAGATTATGTGAACAACTGTATACAGAGAAACTGGAAACCCTAAAGGAAATGGATAAATTTCTGGCCACATACATCAAGATTGTGTCAGGAAGAAATGGAAAACTTGAACAGACCAATAGTAAATAGTGAGACTAGTTCAGTAAGAAGTCTTTCAACAAAGGACTTTGGTGACTCCACTGCCAAATTCTACCAGACTTTCAGAGCTAATACCAATTCTCCTAGAACTATTCCACAAAAATTGAAGAGGAGGAAATTCTCTCCAGCTCATTACTCTGATAACAAAACCAGAAAAGGATGTGATGAAAAATGAAGATTGCAGATCAATATTCTTGATAAACATTGATTTGAAAATTTTCAAGAAAATACCAGCAAACTGAATCTAACAGCACTTCAAAAAGGTAATACAGGCCTTGGCGCTCATAGCACAGTGGTTAGGGCACCAGCCACATACGACAGGTCTGGCAGGTTTGAACCCAGCCCAGGTCTGCTAAACAATAATGGAAATTACAACAAAAAAATAACCAGGTTTTGTGGTGGGCATCTGTAGTCCCAGCTACTTGGAAGACTGAGGCAAGAGAATCACTTAAGCCCAAGAGTTTGAGCTTGCTGTGAGCTATAAAACCACACATTCTACTGAGGGCGACATAGTGAGACTCTGTCTCAAAAAAAAAAAAAAAAAAAAAAAAACAGTATAAGCAAGTGGGATTTATCCCAGGGAGGCAAGGATGATTTGACATATGCAAATTAATGAATGCGATACATCACATCCACAGAATGAAGGACAAAACCATATGATCATGTCAACAGATGTAGAAAAAGCATTTAATAAAAATTAGCATCCCTTCATGATAAAAACACTCAACAAACTAGGCACGCAAGGAACATGCCTTAACATAGTAAAAGCTATGTGTAACAATCCCACAGCTAATATTATACTGTCCTCTAAGAACTGAAACAAGAATGCCCAACTTTGACCCCTCCTATTTAATGTAGCTCTGGAAGTTCTAGCCAAAGCAATTGGCCTAGAGAAAGAAGTGAAAGATACTCAAATTGGAAAAGAAGTCAAATTGTCCCTCTTTGCTGATGATATGATATTATATCTAGAAAGACCTAAAAGACTCCACTAAAAATCTCTTAGATGTGATAAATAAATTCAGTAAAGGTGGAGAACAAGAAATCAACATGTAAACATCAGTTGCATTTCTATTCATCAATAATGAACTGGCCAAGAAAGAAATTAAGAAGTGGGTGGTACCTGTGGCTCAAAGGAGTAGGGTGCCAGCCTCATATACCGGAGGTGGCAGATTTAAACCCAGCACTGGCCAGGAAAAAAAAAAGAACAGAAAAGAAAAGAAGGCAATTTTATTAACAAAAGCTAAAATAATAATAATAATAATAATAATAATAATAATGATAATAATATACATACCTTGAAATAAATTGAACCAAGGTGATGAAACATATCTATAAGAAAAACTACAAAATACTGATGAAAGAAATTGAAGAGGACACAACATTGGAAAGAGATTTCATGCTCATAGATTGAAAGAATTAATATCATTAAAATGAACATACTGCCTAATCTACAGATTCAATGTAATCCCTATCAAAATACCAACATGATAGCAATAAAAAAAAAATTCTAGAACTCCATGTGGAACCAAAAAAGAACCCAGATAACTAAAGCAATCTTTTTTTCTTTTTTTTTTCAGTTTTTGGCTGGGGTTGGGTTTGAATCTGCCATCTCCAGCATATGGGGCTGGCGCCCTACCCCTTTGAGCCACAGGCACTGCTCAACTAAAGCAATCTTGAGCAAAAAGGAACAAACCTGGAAGCATCACACTACTTGATTTCAAAATTTATTATAAGGTATGGTGATTAAAGCAGCATGGTATTAGTATAGAAACAGACAGTGGAACAGAATAGATAATCCATAAATAAACTCAAATATTTACAGCCAACTTATTTTTACAAGGTTGCCGAGAACATAGATTGGGGAGACGATACCCTTTTCGATACTGCTCAGAAAACTGAATGTCCATATTCAGAAGAATGAACCTGGACCCCTCTCTTTCACATATACACAAATCAACCCAAGATCGATTAGACTCAAAACTAAGGCCTAAAACAATATAACTACTAAAATAAAACACAGGGAAAACAATTCAGGACATTGGTGTAGGCAAAGATTTTATGACTAAGATTTTAAAAGTAGAAACAACAAAAACAAAAATAAATAATTTTTAAACTTAAATGCTTCTACTTGGCGAAACAATCAGCCTGATAACAGACAACCTGTTGAATGGGAGAGAATATTGACAAATTATTCATGCAACAGGAACTAATATTCAGAATGTACATGGAACTCATCTCAACAGTGAAAATAAAATCCCAGGGGGAAAAAAGTTTTGTTTAAAAAGGGGCAAAGAACATGAATAGCTGCTTCTTAAAAGAGACATAAATATGGACAACAGTTGTATAAGAAAAATGTTCAACATTACTAATCTTCAGGAAAACGCAAATCAAAACTACATTGAGATATCATTTATCCTATTTAGAATGACTTTAATTAAAAAGATCAAAAATAATAGATGCTAACAAGATGTGGAGAAAAGGAAACTCTTACATACTGTTTGTGGGAATGTAAATTAGTACAGTTGCTAGGGAAAACAATAAGGAGATTTCTCAAAAAACTAAAAGTAGAACTAACATACAACCCAACAGTCCTACTGCTGAGAATTTAGCTAAAGGAAAAGAAATCAACATATTAAGGGATACCCATACACACATGTTAATTGCATTATTCAAAATAATAAAGATATGGAAGCAACCTAACTGCCATCTATCAATGGGCTAATAGATGAAAAAAGTGTGACATTTACATGCAATGGAATACTAGTTGGCCTTAAAAAAGAATGAAATCATGTCATTTGTAGCAATGTGGATGAAACTAATGGTCATTATTTTAAGTGAAATAGCCCAAGCCAAGAAAGACAAATATTACATGTTTTCACTCATATATGGGAGCTGAAAAGTTTGATCTTGTGGAGGTAGAAAATAGAATTATAGTACCAAAGGCCTGATTGGATGTGGGGAAGGGGATGAAGAGAAGTTGGCCAATGAGTACAAACATACAGTTGTATGGAAGGTGTAAATTCTAATGTTTCGTAGCTAAGTAGGGTGACCATCGTTAGCAACAATGTAGTGTATATTTTATAGTAGCTGGAAGAGAGAACTTGAAATGTTTCCAACACATACAAATGATAAATACTCAATGGCATAAATACCCCAAATATCCTGACTTGATCATTATGCATTCTGTGTCTAAAAAAAATCATATTTATCCCCACAAATATGTAAAATATTACATATTAATAAAAAAAAGAAGGATGAGAGCAAATATACTTGTTTTTTTCCTTATCTGAGGGACAAGAACCCAGTCTTTTATGTAAGTATAATGAGAAGCATCAGTAAACAGGAAATACCTGTAGATTTTTCAAGGATGCCTTTTATTAGGTTGAGGAAGTTCTCTTCTACTCCTGGTTTGTTCAGTTTTTTTTTATAGTAAAAAGATGTTGGATTTTGTCAAATACTTTTTCTGCAATTGTTGAAATGAGCATATAGGTTTTGTCCTTTATTTTATTAATATAGCACATTTCAGTAATTGATTTTCAGGTATTAAACTAGCTTTGCATTCCTGGGTAAATCCCAGCTGGACATGGTATACACTACTTTCTATAGTGTGTTATTTGATTTGCTTAGCTATTATTTTGTTGAGAATTTTTATTTCTATATTCATAAGAGATAGTTGTCTATAGTTTCCTTTTTTTAATGTCTTTGAATGTTTCAAGTATCAGAGTAATGAGTTTGGAAGTAATGAGTCTTTTAAATGTCCAAGAAAATCTATAAAACCATCTAGACCTGTGTGTTTCTTTGTAGGAAGGGTTTTTATTTCTTTTTTTTTTTTTTTTTGAGACAGTCTCATTATGTTGTCCTTGGTAGAGCACTGTGACATCATAGCTCTCAGCAACCTCAAACTCAAACTAGTTGCCCACCCCAATGCCCGGCTATTTTTTTTTTTTTTTTTTTGCAGTTTTTGGCTGGGGCTGGGTTTGAACCCACCACCTCCAGCATATGGGGCCAGTGCCCTACTCCTCTGAGCCACAGGCGCCACCCTTTATTTCTAATTTAATGTCTGTTCTTACTATTGATCTATGAAATGTCCCCAAGGTCACTATACATACAAAGGGAAAATGGGAAGTTGTAGTAAATGTATCTTTATACAAAATATTCATTATCAAATTTTATAAAATATTTACTAAACATTTCTCTACATGTTGATATTAAATGTAAAAATGTTAAAAACATAATATATGAGTGTGCTAATTTTCCTATGTATGACAACAACCTTTGGGACACCTGTATTTCAATTTTCTAGTTGTTCCTGAGCCTGTTTGGGTGTGGTTTTTTTCCTAGAAATGTCCATTTCATCTAGGTTTTCCAGTTTGTTAGCATGCAATTTTTATAGCATTCCTTTATAATCCTTTTATTCCTTTAAAATTGGTAGAGATTTTATAGAAGTCCCTTTTTTATTCCAAATTTTAATAATTTGAGTCTTCTTTCTTTTTTTCTTATCAATCTAACCAAAGGTTTTTAATTTTGTTGATTTTTTAAATCAAACTTTTGTGTTGTTTTATTTTTCGTTTTCTTTATTAATTTTTTATTCTCTAGTTCACTTCCCCTTTTTACCCCCTTCCTTCTGCTTGCTCCAGGTTTAATTTATCCACTTTTTTTTCTAGTCTCTTATGATAGCAGATGATTGATTGGGATTTTTTTCCTTTCCATAATGATGTTTTAGTACTATAAATATGCTTCTAAGTACTGATATACCTGCACTATGAATTTTGGTACATTGTTTCACTTATCTCAAAGTATTTTTTAATTTCCCTTGTGAAATTTCTTCTTTGAAAAATGCATTATTTAGGCATATGTTGTTCAATTTCCATGTATTTGTGAATTCCCCAAATTTCTTTCTGTTACTGATTTCTAATTTCAATCAATTAGAGTCAGAAGCATATTTCATATGATTCAATACCTTTATATTTATTGAGACTTATTTTATGGCTAAATAGTCTATCTCAGACCATTTCATGCATACTTGAGAAAGATGTGGTTTATGTTGTTTTGAGGTAGAGTGTTCTACAGGTGTCTGTTTAGGTCTATTAGGTTTTGCTTCACTTCAAATCTTTTATTTCTTTGTTGCTCTATTGCCTAGTTGTTTTACCCATTGTTGAATGTGGGGTATTGAAGAATCCAACCATTATTGTCGAATTATTTCTCCCTTCAGTTCTCTGCGTCTTTCTTTCCTGTATTTTGTAACTCTTTTGTTATATACATGTATATTTATAGTTGTTATGTATTTCTGATGTGTTAACCCTTTTATAGCTAAAAAATGTCCTTTTTCTCTAGTAGTGTTTGTCTTAAAGTCTATTTTGTTTGATGTTAGTATAGCTAATCTAGCTCTCTTTTGGATATTGTTTGCATAGTATATCTTTTTCCACCCTTTAAATCTATTGTATCTTTGAGTTTAAAGTGTGTCCTGTCACAGCAGATAGCTGAATTAATCTTTAATCTGTTCTACCAATTTCTACTTTTTGAGTAAAGTGTTTATTTACCTTAAATTAAATTGCTGAGATAGTAAGATTTATGTATGCAATTTTGCTACTTATTTTATGTGTATCTTAGGTCTTTTTGATCCTGTAGCCTCCATTATTTCCTTCTTTTGAATTAAATAGATTTTTTTTCCAGTATGCCATCTTAATTTCTTTTACTAGATGTATTTGAATTATTTTCTTAGAGTTGCTCTGAGATTACAATTAACTAATTAACTTAAAACAATCTAATTCAGGTTAATACCAACTAATGTCAATAGAATATAAAATCTTTAAAGTAATGTACGTCTATTTCCCCTCTCTCTTTTGTACTACTATTATCATACAAGTACATATTTATTTTTTATTTAATTTTTATTAAATCATAACTGTATACATTTATGGGGTACAATGTGATAATTTGATATAAAATGTGTAATGCATAAATCAAACTGATTAACATAACCATCACCTCATTTACTTATATTTTGTGGTAAGAAGTTTATAACATAGTCTTAGTTGTTTTGAAATGTATCCTTGCATTGCACACACTGGGTGAGGTCCCATCAAATGCCCTCCCTCCTTTCTCCACTTTCCCTCCTTCTTCCCCTCTACCTCCCACCTCTACCCTTCTTCTTCCTGGACTATATTTGTGTTTTATCATTCATATGAATGTATAAGTGATTATATATTGGTTTCATAATAGTATTGAGTACATTGGATCCTTCTTTTTCTGTTCTTGAGATACTTTATTAAGAAGAATATGTTCCAACTCCATCCAGGTAAACATAAAAGATGTAAAGTCTCCATCTGTCTTATGGCTGTGTATTATTCCATGGTATACATATACCACAATTTGTTAATCCATTCATGGGTTGATGGGCACTTGGGCTTCTTCCATGGCCTAGCAATTATGAATTGGGCTGAAATAAAAATTCTGGTACAAATATCTTTGTTGTAGTGTGATTTTTGGTCTTTTGAATATATACCTAGTGGAGGAATTATGGGATCAAATGGCAGGTCTATTTTTAGTTCTCTAAATGTTCTCCAGATATCTTTCTAAAAGGAATGTATTAGTTTGCAGTCCCACCAGCATTGTAGAAGTGTTCCCTCTTCTCCACATCCATGCTAGCATCTGTGATTTTGGGATTTTGTGATCTGGGCTAATCTTACTGGTGTTAGATGATATCTCAAAGTAGTTTTGATTTGCATTTCTCTGATGATTAAGGATGATGAGCATTTTTTCATATGTCTGTAGGCCATGCATCTGTCTTCTTCAGAGAAGTTTCTCTTCAGGTCCCTTGCCCACCCAGAGATGGGATCACTTGTTCTCTTCTTACTAATACATTTGAGTTCTCTGCAGATTCTGGTTATTAAACCTTTGTTGGAGACACAACCAGCAAATATCTTCTCTCATTCTGAGGGCTGTCTTCTTTACTCACTGTGTTCTTGGCTGTGCAGAAGCTTTTTAGTTTGATGAGGTCCCAGTAGTGTATTTTTGATGTTGCTTCAATTGCCCGGCAGGGGGGTCCTCCTCATAAAATTTTCACCCAGGCCGATTTCTTCAAGTGTTTTCCCTACACTTTCTTCTAGTATTTTTATAGTTTCAT
>CAUYQV010070204.1:0-84789 GCA_963574575.1 Galagoides demidoff
TACAACAATAGGGTAGATAGAACACAAGATCCATTTTAAGCATCTCCAAAGAAAACTGCGTAATGAATTAGGATTATTTTCCAACACTTATTTCTACTTTGTTCTTTCTTTAGAAAACTGTACCCTATCACTTTTGCTCACTTGGTTGATTTGATACATATCGTAATTTTTCCACTGTGGATATATCAAAGTTGGAGTTTGTATTTATTTTTAAGCTTTAAGAGATAGCTATACATTTTAAAAGTGGTGAAAAACCACCTTATGAAACTTTTAAGAAATTTATGAAATAGGTAAACACAGTTCTTTCCCTAAATGCAAATATTTCTATATACATAAAACCAAGGACATATATCCAGGATTTTTAGGACAATGGCTTAGAGTGATCCAGGTGTGAAATCTACAAAAACTTTGGCATTTATTCATTCTACGGTGACTTCTAGATCCTCTCTATAAGCCATATAAAAAATAAGTAGCTGTCAATTGTAATTTTTTTTTTCTTCTTAACCAAAAATATGTTCTCACTTTTTATTGTCAATATGTGTTGTGCACATTTTATTATATGGTCTAAATTCAAGGATGACAAGCACATTAGTAACTCATTAAAAAAAGGAAAAACAGCAAAGATTATAAGACTTACTTGATTTTGAATACAGGCCTCACAACTGTGTCTTCGATAGCATCCCATTCAACATTGTAATCAGTAACTTGGATGGGCGTATAGAGAGCAAGCTCCTATGTTCATTAAAACTGTGGGTCATTGGAAACTCAAAGAGTTGGTGAATATGTACTGCATGATAATTACAATCCAGAAATGATCTTTATAACCTGTAAGGATGGGGTGAAAGGAACAACTGAACCAATGCAATATAGTGGAGAGGTACAGGGAAGACTCCATACTGGGATCCAAATTGCAAATGATACCGGTACAGAGTTAGCATTAGCATGTGACAAAAAATGTTTAAGTGATTTACAGGATGGTGAATTCTGTGTGAGTTAGCCTGTGATGTGGCTTTCACAAGCACTAATCAGGCAAGCTCAGCCCAAAAGAAAGCAGAACTCAATTGAGTCTGTGTTATTTTTGTTCAGATATTTCTGTTCAGATAATACCTGTGGCATTATACTTAATTTTGACTCCTGCCATTTCAAGATGAGAATGGAAAATTTGGGGAAATTTTGTTTAGGAAAGTCTTAAATAACGTAAATAATATTCTTATGAACAACATTTAAGAAACTGCATGGATATAACCATTGAGGAAGAATAATTTTCTTTGGGGAAAGAATGGCAGTATTAATTAGGTGCCTAGCAGGAGACAGGGAGATAATTTTTTCCAAATATTTAAAAAATATTTAGAAAAGATAGCACATTTGGTATCTAGCGTTGGGAGGGTTTACACCAGGACGCATGGATGAAAATGTCCAAGGAAACCATTTAACACCTATGCTTTGCTTAACACCTGCAAAACCTTGCCTGCTATAGGTTTTGATGTTGCTGTTGTTGAGATATTAGGTACATTTGAGAACTCAGTTCATCACCATTCTAAGGCTGCGTTTCTAATAAAAAAAATTCAGGCTTTCTTTGGTGAAAATATGTGAGCACATATGTTTTGCTTAACACCTGTGAAACCTTGCCTGTTTTTCCAGGGCCTGGACAGGCATAACGACATTGTCCTGGCCAGGAGAGGTCACATAGTTTAATGCCCCAATGTAAGAAAATATTTTTAAGTACTACTTAAATATTCTAACTTCAACATTATATGACTTTTTTTTGCTTATAATTTCATCTCATTTTAGAAATTATGATTATTTATATAATTACATCTACATTTTAAAGCACCAAGAATTATGCCTTCATTAGGGAAGAGCCGCATCTACTGATTTGCATTGTAAGCAAATAAAAGTCAATTCTCTAATTGACCTGCAGGGCACCTGAAGGTGTTGCTGTTGTTGAGATACTTGCTACATTTGAGAACTCAATTCATCACCATTCTAAGGCTGAGTTTCTAATAAAAAAAAAAAAAAATTCAGGCTTTCTTTAGTGAAAAGATGTGAGCACTCAGTGTGACTGAGCTGGAAGGTGAACACACAGATGCTACCGACACAAAGATAAAACTTAACTTTTTGATGTATTTGGTAGAAGTTTTTCCCTATAAGAGACTAGCTTTCACATATATACTCATGATGGGACTCTTGTTAAGGAAAAATCCCACACTGAGCAATGAGTCCCCAGAAGTTGCTCTTATTGGCAGCCACGGGGGAAGGGGAGCACAGAGTGAATGTGGATACCCTGCTCCATGGGGACAAGAGGCGGGAGAGTTTTTAAAGGCTGGGATGGGAGAGAGTGGACATCATAGGCCATCTGTGTTTGCTCACTGACCTCACCCAAAAGAAAGTAAACTTTCTTCCATCTTTATGACAGATGTAGTTTTACATCTTGGAACAGGATGTCCTACACTTCCACAGAGACTGAGAGATACAGACAGCGCTATCCTAGACAATTACAGTCCAAAGGGATGGTCCCAGGTCTTCAGTTGAACCTTACTTAGATATAAAACTGACTAAAGGTATTTTTAAAAAATCCAAATCTCAAAGAGGCAGATAAATTTTATCATGAAAATTTTTCTGTAGTTAGTTCCCTAAGGAAAGAAAGTTTGGGCTTCCGAATTTAGGAAGAAACCTGTTTTTTTGCCATGACTCTAAACTAGTGCCTTGATATTATTAAAGACAACCACGTTCCGTTCTATATACAACTCTCTTATGCCTCCTTGTGAATCATCATAGACTTTGATGCTAAACAGTTCAAAATCACCGAGGACTTTTTTTTTTGGTGAGAATCAATTAGAAGTAATTTTTAAATCAAAACATCGCAGCATCTCCTTTTCCCAAACAATAAATATTATTTCTAGGCAAAAGAGACCTTCTTATTACACCAAAAGTGTCAGTTTTGTTTTCCAGATTTACAATAAGAGAGAATATTGTAAATAACGATTAAGGGAACTCACATTTATTGCAAACTTGTCCAGGCATTTTCCTTATATAAATGAAGTGACTTCTCACACCAGGAATTGGGAAGAGGCACTAGAGCTCTGAGCAATAGAGAAGGGCATGAACTGTGGAGTGGACACAACAACTCAGTGTTCCCCAGGTTCCTTCTGGCTCTCTGGACTGACAATAGTTAAGGTGCTGGTAACTATCAAACGTGAGCAGTAACAGGTCCACCTCATGGGATTGTACTAAAGGTCTCAGGAAATGATCTCTAACTTTTTCAGTGTCTGAATATCTGATACACACTAAGTTTTTAAGAAATACTAAAAATGATGGAATTGAGATTCATCGAGGCTTAATTAGTTTTCCACGTCACACAGCTATTAGGTAGCATGAAACTTAGATGAGAATCCAATTTCGTCTGAATCTAAGGTCTGCCTTCGTAATTACTACATCTGTTAGAAACCCCGCTGAAAGAAGATGTACTCTAACCAGGATATGTGAAGAGAGTTTTATTAAAAAACAATTCATGCAGGTGTTTAAGAAAAACAACAAAGACTAATGCAGTATCCCATAGCACATGATAGTAGGGGGCCGCTCCCTCCTCTAGGCACGGAAGACATATAGGAGAGACATAATGTACAATTTTATAGGATGGGGAAGATACTGAGGGGAGCTGTGGACATGGGCAGAAGGAAGAAACTGGTGCACAATGACCTTATAAGTAACAAGAATGAAGGTTTTAAAATACCTCTATGAAATTTCCTGCTGAGACTTCTCCCGGCTGAAACCCAATCAAATGCTGTGGGGAATAAAAACTACGGTGATCTTAAACTAGCTCCACAAATTGTTGATAAACCTCTCCTCAGGTATTAAAATTTAATTCCCCTCTCATTGAGCGTCGGCTGGTCTTCTCGAGTGGAATCTGAAGAACAGAATGTGGTGGAAATGATGCGTGTCCTTCCCCACATCGTGTCAAGGGCAGAGCGTCTTCTGTTTGGGGAGGATTCCTGGATTTCCTCTCTTGCTCTCCTTTCACTCCCTGATCACTTACTCTGGGGAACCAGCTCACCCTTTTCACTGTCACTTCACTGACAGTCCCCCAGTTTCCCTTTCAAATATGATCTCTCTATACTTTCTACTATATTTTAAACGCAGTATGAGTTTTACAAGTGTTGGTTACTGTTGGTAGGGATTTTTTTCTTCTATTTATTGGTATATCCCCAGAGTCCAAAACATATCCTTACCCAAATCATGAACGCAAGAACTTGTAGCATCAAATAATTAGTGAGAAACCTGAGTTTCTCCACTGTGCTTTTTCAGAGGTAAAGACTCTAAATTATATATCCAGATATAGGGAAATGATCAAGTGAGGAAGAGGTAACAGGACAAAACACAAATACTAGCCGTTGTATGTTAATGGCTGGTATCCCCAATGGGATATTTATTTTCTCTATTCAGAATTCTTAAAAGCAAGCCATTAAATTTAATATTTAATCGTATCATTTAATAAACAGCTATATTACAAGTGAAGTTGTTACATTATTTATTCATATTACAATATTTCATATCTAAATTGTGTAAAGCCAGCAGTTGTCTAGGCCTTATACCGGATAAATATAGTCTTTGGAAAAGATAATCACATTACTCAGCTGAGAAAACTCTGCCTTAATAAATTTAGTGATGCCTAATTCTTTCTGAATTGTTTGTTTTTATTTTTGCCAGCAAGTGCTAATCTTGTTTGAACAGGTGGGAGAATGAGAGGCAAATTGAATGTGTCTTTCAGAAAATAGTTTGAATGCATTATCTCAACTTTACCAGGATTGTCAGCGCTAATTTATAGCATCCACATGTAAAGAATGTGCCCTAAATTTCCTTTAGAAGATAAATTGTCAGAGTTTTTGATTATATTAAAATGCAGATGAGAAGAGATGGAGAAGCAGCAAGGCTTGGCCACTGGACAGGAAGGACAGGAAAAAAGTTCACATGATTCTGATTGAGAGAGCTCTGTAAGGAAGACCCATAAGCTGACATTGAAAAATTGTCAGGAAATGAAATTTCATTTTGGAGACAAGAATATGTGTTTGGGATTTCAGGGTGTGAGATGATTGTGTAGAGCTATCAGGAAGTAGCCGGAAGTAGCAGATTAGAGCTTCCCTCTAGGCATATATTATAGAATTAAGAATTTATACAGTAAAAACGGGACCAAAGATTTTATCATACAGTTTTGGGAGAAGATGAGGAGCATTAGCCTAAATAGTGAGATGCAATACTTCAGGAAAAAAAGTCTACAGGGAATGACAACTATGATTTACCAAAAGGAACAGTCGACACTGGCTGAGTTGATGCTGGGGGCAAAATTGAACTCTAGTTTGTGAAATCTAAACTTCAGATGAAGACATGGAGATGTGTGAAGTATAATAAATCTTCCAAAAATCAAAATTCTAGGGAGAAAGAAGAACTTCAGTCAATAGTTTTGCAATAGGAAATGAGTGTTTTCATGAACTCAAGGGAAAAACAATAAAATAAAGGTTGTGAGATATGAGAAATATGAAAAGAGACTGATGGATCAAGCACCCAGATGAGAGATTAGGATTTTCCTTCTACTGGGATAAGGAGGAATTGGCCAAAGATGCAGAGAAGGAGGGGAACTTAAGTGTGATGGGGACCTGCTGGTGCTTTATGGGTTTTCAAAGGAAAAAACCCATATGGGATTGGCATTTTATCAGTTTATCTACATGAAAGGTGAGTTATTGGAGGACTCTCAGAATAGTACTGGGCCTCTTTTGAGAAGAATGGAATAAAGAACTGAATTCATCCATATGGTGAGAGGAAAACATGAGAAATTTTATGACACTAACCAAGAAAAAAAAATCGCACATCAGTGGCATCAGTTATAATAGCTAACACATATACACATATAAGGTGTTTACCGAGTGTTAGAAACTATGAATAAGATCTTTATATATAACGATTAATTCAGATCCTGCAGCAGTGCTAGTTTACATTAGTGAAAACAGAGTTGTAAGGACAGAGATTCATAGATTAAGTTTTCAGAAATTACTTTTTGAGGGGTCACTCTATTGTTTTAGGTATCCTTATTGCCTGACTATATGGGAAACTTCACA
Organism: Galagoides demidoff; assembly: GCA_963574575.1. Taxonomy (NCBI): domain Eukaryota; kingdom Metazoa; phylum Chordata; class Mammalia; order Primates; family Galagidae; genus Galagoides; species Galagoides demidoff. The sequence goes on from CAUYQV010070204.1 coordinate 6,111, forward strand.
TTTAATTGTATACTGAATTCAGGACTTTTGTAATGGATTTGTTTATCATTAAATTTTGTAGTTTTTTTTAATAAATGCTGTATTGTATTACCTTGCTTATTTGTCTTTTAAGTGGCTTCATTTCTTGAAAATAATTAATTTTTTGTAGATCACCTTGGTAAAATAGTAACTCAATATGTTTTGGCATTTTCTTCCAGAGTAACAGACACAATGATATGAATAGCCAATCCAAATTCAGTCAGATCTATCCCAATATTAAGAAGTCATTGAACTCTTCAGATTATGAAGATTCATACAGTCAATCTGCTACCATGATGGCAACTGGTTGCTATCTTTGAGATTCGTGCCATGTTATCAGATGCACTTTGGTTTTGTTTCTGGAAAACTGGCAATTCTGGGGTCACTGAAGCTGGTCAGTCTTGGCCAGTGAGTGCTAGACTGGTGTTATTCTGTCTACTTTTAGGATTTTTATGTATAACGAAAAAAGTTTCAACCCTAAAACTTGTTTAAGAGCCCATCTACACTATCCTACCTCCATCTGCATTTCACTAGCTCCACAATCTTGATTCTTACAAGACCCCAAAACTCCATTCTACCTAATAAACATTTCTCAGAAATTAGAGTCAATCTGATGTGCTCAGATATAGTGACTGGAGAAATTGTTACCAAAATTTTCTTCAAAAGATATGAAAAAAGACACCATGGAATAAACTAGCAAATAGTTGTCAGCCACAGTATGATTCAATTTATCAATCTATTGCATATTTGCCAACATAACTTATATTGAGACACATAGCTGAATCTTGGCTCTCCATGTTGTGGAAGCTTGTGAGCAAATGAATATGACTAAACACTTTGACCTTTTCTTCTTCAGATGTTTTATAGTTTTCACTATACTTTCGTAGGTCAAACTGACTCTTCAAGAACAGCTTAGTGAGTTCCTTTTGTGTTATGCTTGGATCAGGTAGTTTCCTAAACTGCTGTACGTGCAGAGGGATCATCATGCTACTTCTTTCAAAGTAAAATGCCAGGATGAGATCTCTTATTATTTCACTTTCCAGACTCTAAGTTTGTGACAGAATTTCCAGTATGATGTTAAAAACTCATAATGAGGGAAGATATTCTTGCCATTTTTATAATTTTTTTTTTATTGAATAGTAACTATGTACATTAAACCATTTTTATAATCTTAACGAGAAAGATTCAAGTTTCCCACCATTAAATGGGATCCTGGTTACAGATATTTTCATAGATGTTTTTATGAAGTTGATAAAGTTTACTTCTATTTTAATTTTCATAGAGATTCTGTATAAATGTGTATAAAGATTTTATAAAAAGCTTTTTATTTTATTTAATCAATTAATCTATTCATATGATCATGTAATTTTTCTTTTGTTGAGTGATATGATGGATTATAGTAATTGATTTATTCTTGTGGAACCAGCCTTCTGTATATGGGATAAATTCCATTTGTTATGGTTATAATTAATTTTATATATTTTGGATTCTATTTAATATTTCTTTGAGACTTTCTACATCCATGTTCATGAAACATTGGTCTATAGTTATCTTTTCTTGATACATCTTTTTTTAACATATTGGTCTATAGTTATCTTTTTCTTGCAATAGGTTTGCCATTAGGAAAATTGGGATTAGTTTTGACATTAGTTTTCTTTTTTGAAATAACCTTGTTTTGAATATCAAATGGCCTCATAGAATGAATTAGAAAGCATTTCCTCCCCTTTTATCTTCTAAGAGAGATTGTAGAGAATTGGCATAATTTCTTCCTAAATGTTTTGTAGAATTCTCTATTGAACCCATCTGGGCTTCACACTTTCTGTTTTGTGCTTAATTATTTCTTTAATTCTTTTACTTGACATAGAACTATTCAAATTGTTTTTTATTTCAGGTTCAGTAGATTGTGTATTTCAAGAAATTTGTCTATTTCACCTATGTTATCAGATGTGTGGGCATAGAATTATTCATAGCATTTATTTATGGAATCTGTATTGGTGTCCCGGCTTTCATTTCTGAGCATATAATTTCTGTCCTTTCTTTTTTTGTCATAGTTGGTGTGGCTAGAGGCTCATTGATTTTATCAATAATTTTAAAGAACCAGCTTTTGGTTTTGTTGTTATTTCCTCTTTCTAATTTATTTGATTGGTTTAAATTTTATTATTTATTTTCTTTTGTTTATGTTATATTTAATTTGTTCTCCTTTTTTTAGTTTCCTAAAGAAGTACAGGTGATGTTGTTAGATTTTTTTCTTTTACAATATATGCATTTGATGATATACACACACATATATCACTCGAAGCACTGTTTTAACTGCATCCCCAAAATGTGCTCAGTTGTGTTTAATTTTTATTTATTTCAAAGTGAGTTACTTTTGAAATCTGATTCTGAGGGAAAGATAACTTATGACTACTTATATTTAATCAGAAGAATCAGAAGAGGAAAGATTGAGAAATTTTCTTCAATTTTTCTATTAAGTAAATAAATGAAATTTAGTTTTGTTTTACTAAATTATGTTTCTCTCTAGACACAATGCTTGGAAGAATTTTTTTTAAATTTTCTTAAAAATACAAAAATATGTTACAAGGAAACAGAAAAAATCTAACGTGACGCTCTAGAGAACACCTTAATATCATTTTTAACCCAAATAACTTTGATAAAAAAGTGTAAGAAATTGAGCAAAACAAAAAAAAAAGCTTAAAATTTGACTTAAGTGATTGATACAGGATTCCACCCCTCAGGGCTAGACAGGGAGTCCCCCATTCTCTAGGCCCAGACCTCAGAGTTCAGATCCCCATTTCTAGGCACAAGCAGACTGCCTTCTTGTGATGGTTTTTTTGAGTGGCTCCACCTTGGGTAAGACCACACACCCTAATCCCTTCTCAGGGACAAAGACTGTAAAGGACATGATAACTACATTCATTTGTTAATGCACCCATTTCCACCTACCACCTGCCAGCCAGGTGCAATCCTCTAGACCTAATTCCCTTAGACAAAGAGTCCACGTGGAGACTGCCAGGAGAGTTCTTCAGTTCTTTTCCCTTTCCAAAGCTCTGATCCTTTTTACGTTTTCTATATTCCTTTCTAACTTCTAATAAAAGTCCTATCTTCCCACTGATCTGTGGTCCGTGGATTCATTCTTCAAATTCCTGAGACCAAGGACCTACTGAAGAGCAAAATTTTGGTATCCTGATCACCACATGCCTGGGTCTCACTCTGGGTCAGTGTCCATTGAGACGTGTGGATATGGTGGCAACTGACTGAAGAAATATAAAGTTAGAAACGAGGAGAGATAAAGAAACAAGACGTACAGAATAGAATTTTCCAAAGTCGAAGTACAGGAGACTACTGCCTATTTGTGGAGTTCAAATGGTGGCCCCGAGTGTCAATTCCACTCAGCTTTTATCCAAGGCTATTTGCCCATTAGCCCAGAGGGTCAGCTGAGAAGGAAACAAAGATGCCAGCAGTTTTCCTGAGCAAGCATATCAGCTTCGATTGTTTCTATCATCATTAACCTTAAGGGTTTGAGAAGCCTTGAGAAATCCAGAACCTGAGCCTTGTGTGGGGGCAGCCTCCTGTCTGTGTTCACACTCACAGATTCTAGGGAGGGTTAATCTCTGCTAGTTCACTGCAAGTAAAATGCCACAGGTGTCAGTTTCCTCTGAAGAATCAGTGGGAAAGAGGAATTTTCCTTTCATCACCACCACAGAGGGTCTTCTGTGAGCTATAAACCCTCCTTCCCATATTTCAGAGCTTGAGCTGTTCCCATGATCTCTGCCCAGCCAAATACAAATCTCTACAATGAGTATTTGCTTTGACTGTTAACTAGGCAGGAGATGGCCTTGTTAAATTTCCTTGCTAGGCCTTGCACACAGCTTCCCTGTGGTCATTATTCCCACAGGGTGTTTACAGTGTCAGCAGGGGTGATTGCAAGCTATATCCCCAGCAGGCCAGACTTCTAGGAAAAGCTGGAAACTCGCTCAGATAAGAAATTTAGCAGCTATTTTAAAGGTAACTAGCTGATTTTCCTTTGTTATGCCTCACTTAGCTTACTTTTCCATTTTTGTCTTGTTCTGGGGTGATTTCCCTTGACAAGAATGGGGTCTTCTGTCCCCCTTCTGCCTATAACCATACTTATTTATCTGCAAGTATAATTCTAAGCAATAGCTTATACTAAAAAGGCAGAAAGAGTACAGCTGGGAATTCCAAATTCACATTTTCACAAGGTGATGAAAATTCTCTCCTCATTGAATCACTGACCAAATACATGATATTGAATAAAATACTTCACATTTTTGGCTCTAGAGTTTTAACTCAATAATTTGAAGTGTTGAATAGATTTGCTATATAGTTCTGAAATTATGTTCTGGCCCCCCACAGTGGAGGTAGTCTAAGGGCTCTGCTTAGGGGCATTGGGAAATGAGGAAACAGAAAAATTCACTCCAAGCTTCCCCTTCAACTTTTTCAGCTATAACAGCACTTTTTAAACTTTCAATTGCTTTTTAATATATTGGGGTTTTGTGTTAGATGTCACTTGTATAAAGCTTCCCTGACTTTAAAGACAAATGCTTCAAAAAATGTTAGACTGGCTGATCTCCAAACTTCAGTTGTTCTTCCTGAGGAATTTATGCTTATTTTCTACATATTTAATGTATTTTGTAAACAAAGATTGTAAAGAACTATTAAAACTTCTAGTGATATTTGAAAATGTGTAATCTGGTCTTCTATTTAATTATATATACATATATATATCAATTTAAATAGAAATTTTATAAACCACTTACGCTAAAATGTCTTGTTTTTACATCAATAAAACATGGAAACCATGTGAGTGACACAAAATTCAAATAATAAGCTCTATTTATTTTCAGCTAGAAAAATATCCCTTTGTAATATAAATAATATAATTTCATCTTAGTGTAGGCAACAAATCAAAACCTTGTTTCTACAGACAAACAAATAAACAACAAACAAACAAATAAACAAAAACATACAAAAAACCAATTATGTTGGTGTTACCCTTCTGTATTCCCATCTAGCCAGGACACTGATTCAGGAGAATCTTTTGAGCTCAGGAGTGGAGATTACTCTGAACTATGACGATGCCACTGCACTCTAGCCTGGGTGACAGACTGATACACTGTGACTAAAATAAACCAACTAACAAAAACCCAATTCTATCTACTTTTTTTTTTATTTCTTAAAATTATTTCCCAGAATAGATATGATCTTCTCCAATGCAATGTATTATATGAAAATTTGAAATTACATGTACAAATAGCCTGTAATAATTGCTGTGATCAAATTTACTTTACAACAAATGGCTTCTGTTCTATGTAAAGCACAATGTGTTTTATATATTTTAGTTAAACTTACTAAATTGTATTGATGTAATTAGATGTATTGAAATAAGAAGTACATTTCCTATATTTCTTATTAATCAGTATAAAAACTGACACCACTGAAAAGAAAAATTCTATTAAGCCAATATTTTATTTTCTAATTACTTTGATTCTGTCTTTTTTTCCTCTAACTTTTTAAAAATAGTGTTTCTTAGTGAATACGAACATATTATGAATGAAGTGACCATCAATGTAATCACTGACAAATAAAGGAGCACATATTAATCACATTTCAAGAGCTCCCTCCTTTCATGACCCTTCCCAATCATTAGTGTCTCCCTATTCCATAAAAGAAAAAACAATCATTATTTCTAACACCATACTTGAGATTACCTGAAATCTATGAAAATCAAACAATGCTCTATTCCTTTTTTTTTTTTTTTTTTGCTGCTTCTATTCAACATTATGTTTGTGAAATTCATTTGTGTTGTGTTTAGCACAAGTTAATTCCATTTCTTTCCTATGCAGTTTTGAATAATAGAACTTACCACAATGTGCAAATGTTCTACATGTGGCAACTGCTGTTCTCCACTGGAGTGGTATCATTATTTAAATATGTGTATTCATTACACTCTGGACAAACATTAGAGCTGTTTCTTTTTTTTTTTTTTTTGAGACGGAGCCTCAAGCTATCCCCCTGGGTAGAGTGCCATGGCATCACAGCTCATAGCACCGAGCATATGAGCAGAACATAGCACCGAGCTCCAGAAAACTCCCACATTAATGTTATCAGTAATACATCCATATGACAAATAATAAAATAAAATCTATGTTTCATATATTTCAGTATGTCCTCCAACTCCTGGGCTCAAGCGAGTCTCCTGCCTCAGCCTCCCAAGTAGCTGGGACCACAGGCGCCTGCCACAATGCCTGACCATTTTTTGGTTGCAGCCATCATTGTTGATTTGGTGGGCCCGGGCTGGGGTTTCGAACCCGCCACCTTAGGTGCACGTGGCTAGTGCCTTAGCCGATTGAGCCATAGGCGCTGAGCCAGAGCTGTTTCTAAATGAGACTCTTATAAAGAGTGGTGCTATGTACATCTGTGTACACATCTATTGGTACACATATGTACTCAACTTTAGTTATATCTGTCCCTAAACATATACCTGTGGGAAGGTACATGCCCTAATTAACAATTTTTCAGATTATTTGTAATATTTTAGTTACACCAGGAGCCATGAGAATTCTTATTGTTCCACAAACATTTCAGCCCTTATCGTCATTGTTTAGTTTTATTTTGTTTTTCTTAATTTCATTTATTCAGGGGAGATGCAGTGCATCATATCATGATTTATTTTGCATTTTCAAAATTATGATTGAAGATGAATAACAATTATATTCTTATTGACCATCTGGATATCTAATTTTGTGAAATGCTTTTTAAATTACATTTCCATTTTTTTCCAGTATGCTCTTATTAACTTGCACAAGTCAGATACATTCTGGCTTAGATCCTTTGCTGGATAGATGTCTGGCATATATTTGCTACGATTATCTAGTTTCCTTTTCATTTTTATCAAGAGGTCTCAGTCTAACAAAATTTATTTAATTTTGAGGAAGTTTAATCCATAAATGTTTTTTATTCGGATCAGTCCCTTTCTTGTTATATAGAAAACCCTCAGTGTCTATGGGGGATTGATTCTAGGACTGATTCCAGGACTTCCCCCTGATATGAAAATCACAATGTAAATGCTATGTAAATAGTTGTTAGTTATACTATATTGTTTTTGTTTTTTATTGATGTATTTAAAAAATTGAAAGTATTTTTGATCCCCACTTGGTTGTATCTACAGGTGCAAACCTCACAAATATGGAGGGTCAACTGTACATGGAAAAAAAATTTTCAGAACTCAAAAGCTTGATATCATTATTCTATGTTTCGTTCTAAAAGCTTTATCATTTTATTATCAACTTTCAGTGATGTAGGAATTAGAAATTCTCTGTGAGTGTGTGTGTGAGCTTTAGAATCATTTTCTGAAAAAGATTGAACCTTCTGTTCCTAAGTCCAATGTCCACATGTGTCTGGTCCTTTTTGTTCCTCTTGGTACTCACTATTCTATTCAGATAGTTTATTTACCCTTATCCTTGATCCTGTTGGTGTTACGGTTTACCATTTTGTTTTTATCTATTGATGAAATATATGAAACATAGATTTTATTTTATTATTTGTCATATGGATGTATTACTGATAACATTAATGTGGGCGTTTTCTGGAGCTCGGTGCTATGTTCTGCAATCGTGACACTGTTTTCTCATTTTTCTAGTATTCATGACTGTGCGTGTGTGTGTTTTATCGATGTGCCTAGATAACTCAGATCAAGATTACCACTGGTGTTTATGACACCCAAGTATGTCCTTTGTATTATAACAAATATAAATGCAGGTATTGTTTTGCTGATATAAGATATGATATTTTTCAATTGAAATACAAAGTCATTTGTTTTTAAGAAAAGAAAAGAAAAGCCTATTTCTAGGACATAACAGCTGAAAACACACAAGGTAGCAGTGAATACAATCAGGGACAAAACTTTTAAGGAGAAAATTACAAAGTTATCTTAATAGTGCTTATTTTTGTTAAGATTATTAAATATCCTCTCGTCTCTTACAATAAATTAGCATATAATCCATTTCTTTATGTATACAACTGATGGTGTACTTTATCGAATGGAATTCTAGTCTTTTAAAAGTTATTTGATAGGTTTTTTGGTTTATTCATTTTTGTTCTCGCTTAAATTTTCTCATAAAAAACACCTTGGACCAGTTTTTGTGACTAAATTTATAAGCTCTATACAGAGTCTACACATCATGTGGTCGCTAAATTTTTCTCTTTTTCGTCATTCTAAACTCAATAAACAACATGTACAAATTTGATGTGCCATAACTGAGAATATTACTAGTGGAAAACAATCAATAGAAAGTGAACTCTTGTTTTAAATATTAATATAATTGTCTGTGGAAGCTGGAAAAAACAAAAACTCTTCTACTATTCTGGACAAGGAGGCCAGTAAATGAGCAGAGTTTAAGTTTTAGTAATCTCTTGGTTGTCTAGGGGTGGCAGTCTCCTGCAACTCAAAGTGTGTTGTGTTGAGACAACTCAAATATGTAGCTCCACACAATTGTGTTAAGGAAACTGGATGTAAAATGTTAAACCCTCCTGATTAGCCATCTCATCTTGGAAAAACCATTTCATCTCTCTATGAGTTAATTCCCATATACATATGTATAATGGATAACATATTAGGAACTTTTATAGAATTTTGTGAAGATTAAATGATACAAGCCCAGTGAAACTTACAGTATATTTCCTGCTGCCTGGTATAAACTTAATAGATTTCATTATTATATTTGTGTCTTTATTGTTTCTTGTTCTTAAACTTATAGCCATTCTCAAACCTTTAGCCCTCAGAAAGGATTAATGAACATTAAAATCCCCCCAAAGCTAAATTATTTCACAGAGAGTGTTTTCTATGCCATCCAAAACATGAATCAATTTAAAATTCCCTTACCCCTGGTTTGCTAACACTGCATGTACTTAACATAGTTCAATGCTAAATTATTGCATGGGAAGAAAGCAAATAATATTTAAATTATTCAAAAATTTTACTAAGCTGGCAATACTAATTCATTCTAACTTCCTGATCAGTAACTGGAAAGGAAAGGGACAGAAACGCATCACTCACTGAATATTTTACAATCCATTTACATAAATATTGGTGAAATAAATGATATTTAAAAACAGCAGAGAACTCTACATCCAATAAAATATGTTACTCTGATTATTACTTGCTGGACAGGTTCTAAAAATGTTGGCAGATCTATACATTTAGGTTAGTAGGATTCAGTTATTCACTTTTACGCTTCCATAAATACATCGAGGACAGAAATACATATTTGTGGATGTGCTATAACTTATTTTAAAGCATATATTTAGAGAGAGAATTTTTTCTTATACAATGGCAAAAACACAAAAAAGGAACTATATATTCACATGGTAATATGGCTACATAATATATTATAGGTACATGAAAATTAGATGAAATTATACCTCAACATTTTAAAGCTAATTCTGTGGTGGTTGTATGGAATGATAATATTATACTGATGAAGGTTCACAAGGTACAGATGTTAGAATTTTTAGGATTACTATACGCTAGGAGACTAACTGAATTAGTGGTTATGGGAAAAATTTGCTCATTTTAGGAGGGTTACTGTTATATTTGCAAAGAAATTATCAAATAAAGTTTGTTAAAATTATTAAACTACATGTTATGTGTCATTTTATTTAAACAGGTAGTTTTGGTGTCTTAGAATGATTTCTACAGATGTTTTTTGAAGTAAGACTTCATAAGGCCCTTCTGAGTTCAAGATGGATTAGAAAACTTAAGTGAAAAAAATGAAGAAGTTAAAGCAAAATGAAAAGTAAATTAACAGAGAAGTTGCTGCTGTTTATCACACGCTAATAGAAAAATCCTCTCTTCTGCAGAATTTAGCAGTTCATCATCTGCAGTAATCACCTTTGTAGTTTTGAATGCTGGTGGCTGCTTCATTTCAGAAGAGCCACATCAATCACCTCCTAAAGATTTCTGGTCAGTGGAGTTAATAAGAATTGTGCCCATCCCCTCATGATTTAGGAGAGGTGAAAGAGAAACCTCTGATAATACAGCCGTCAGAGACTTTATGTGTAAATCACTGTTTGGAGAAAAATTTCAGGAAAAAGTTATAAAAACATTTCTTGATAAACTCAGACGGAGATATTAGTGCACTTGGATATAAACCACTGTGAATCAGTCATGTGTTTGAGTTAAAGTCACTCCAAGTACAAAATAAAAAAAAAAGTGTATATTTTGTATACGTTTTCTGAATAGAGATATTTGGTAACTTTCAGTCAGTTTAATTATTTTAAACTATTGAATTATATACCTAAAACTATGTTCTACTTTATGAATTGGAAAATAAGCAAGCATATACAGCATGTTTTGTATAAAACACATCAAAAATTATACTTATTTAAATTTATTATGGTAGATCAATTAAACTGTATAGCATACTCTTGCATCTACTCAAAATTCGAGTGCATTCCTGTACTTATGGCAGTCAAGCTGTCAAAACTCAAGGTAAAAATAAGAGCTGTATGAAAGACAAATAAGAAGAGGTCGTAATGAACTTTAATATTTTTACACCCAGAAATGATGATCATGAATAAAATATGTTACATTTTCTCTAAGGAAAGCTACAGTGTTATAGACTATGTGTATGTTTAAAAAATCTTGGTGTCATTAAAATAACATTCAAATAAGAATTATATAGAAGGAATATTTTAAATAAAACACAAATGTCATTATACAATGATTCCATAATTAAGAAATTAATTGTTTTCAAAGTAGCACTAAATCAAATAGAAAATCTACATTGATGAGGCTGACTGGTTTATAAATAATAAATAAATAAGTATATAAATCCTATGTGAGATCCTGATAAATGCAGTGAAATACTAGAAAAGATCATAAATATGTATATACATATGTATTTTTACAAACATATATGTACGTGTATTTGTATGTATACATACATCCATGTCAATATTTACATACAACAATTCTAAAAAGTTCATTTTTAGTTCATTCTAAAAAGTTAATATCAATGTTTTATGAATTTAAAAAAATAGACATAATATAAGCATGAAAATCTTCATAATTCCACTCATGCTGAAATAGCATTTTCATTATGTGATTGTGTATCACACACACTCCATACACTAATACATTTGAATGACTCTATGGCACTATATAGAGATTATATAGACACACTCCTTACACTAATACATTTGAATGACTCTATGGCACTATATTTTCTCTATGGTCCAATTGGATTTAATCAACTTTGAAGTAGTTATTTTACTACCCCCAGATATCTAATATTCCATTATTTTTATGTTTACACTTTATGTAAATCTTTTTTTGAGACAGAGTCTCTCTTTTTCGCCCTCAGTAGAGAGCTATTGCATCATAGCTACAGCTACCTCCATCTCTTGAGCTCAAGTGGTCCTTCCTCTTGTCTCAGCCACTCCAGTATCTGGGACTATAAGCACCTGCCACAATGCCTGGCTAGTTTTTTTAGAGATGGGGGTCTCACTGTTGCTCAGGATGGTCTTGAACCTGTGACCTCTAGCAATCTACCTGTCTTGGCCTCCCAGGGGCTAGGATTATAGACGTGAGCCACCACGTCGGACACTTTCTGTAAATCTTAAGTGATATCATTGTCAGTCCTTAGTATTAGCTTTATAATAAATATAAATCTATGATATGATTTAAATACATTGGAATATGATTAGCTCATTAAATGTTTTTGGAAAGTAAATAACTTATGGTAAAAGTACCACAAAAATACTTATGCTTTAAATTTTATGCAAATAAAATTAGTTGATCACAAGGCAATTTTAGGCAAATATGCATTCCCTTTTTTGAAAAAATAAATTTTTCTTAAACTTATCTGTTGAACATACAATGTTTTATATCATTTTCCCTGAAATCATTTTATATAGTCTTTTCATGTCTTTATATGTAATATTTTATCAAAGCTTAATATATCAATAAAATGTCCTAAAAATTACAAATGTGGTGCTTGTAAACCTGCTCCCAAAAGAAACATATATGTGTAATGACTACTCCGATGAAGCCATAGCATTTTACTGGCATCCACAAACCTCAGTAGCGACCATTACATTTCATCACTCCCTGAAAATGCAACCAATATTGTAAATTACCTCCCTGTGTTAGGGAGACTAGTGGTCTACCTCAGAGGTGGTGTCCTAATCCCTGGTACCCATGAATATGTTGTTACATACAAGTAGGGTTAATAATGAAAGATGATATGGGGCTTGCTAATGAATTGACCTTAAAATAACTAGATTATTCTTCATTATCTGGGTTTGCATCATGTAAGAGTTTTTATAAGTTGAAGAAGTAGGAAAGAAAGAAAAGAGTTGTGTCACAAAAGCAGAAGTCAGAGTAAAGCAATCATTGGCTTTCAAGATAAAGGGGGCCCAAGCCAGTGAATGCAGACATCCTCTACAAGTCAGCCAGGGAGAGAAAATGCATTGTTTCCTGGGGTCACCAGAAAGAATGTGGCCCTCCTCACACGTCTACTTAGCTCAGTGACACCCATTACAAACTCCAAAACTATAAAATAATATAATTGTGTTCTTTTAATCCCTAAATTTCTTGTAGCAGTAATAAGAAATCAGTATACATAAAGATTACTTTTGATTCTTTTTGAATTTTACATAAATTGAAACATACAGTTGGTCTTTTTGCTTCTGACTTCTGTTACATAGCATTATAATATAATAGCGACATACAGGACGATTCCCTTCAATTCACTGCAATTTAGTATCCATTTGTAAGAATATACCCCAAAGAATATATCTGTTCTAGTGGTGCTGATTGATCTTTTGTGGCGCTTGAAGTTTTGAACAATTATGAATGATGCTACTTAGAACATGATTGCATATGTATATTGAAGGCACATGCAAATACAGACAAATCTTTAGACACAAATTCATGTACAAACACACATGAAAATATGTAGGAATGTTAACACACAAGTAGAGTTTCTCGATCAAAATTTATGCAAACAGCAACATAGGGATACTATCAAAATTTTCCCCGGTAGTTGTACCACTTCGCCCTCTCACAGTCAAAATATAAAACTCCAGGAATCCCACATCTTGAAAGACTTCATATTGTCCATCAGTCATTCACTTGTTTGTGTCTTTGCTTGTTGATTTATCTTTAGTTACTGTATTTGAATGTGATAGACTATCTATTATAGTAGTTCTGATTTGCATTTCTTTGATCATTTTGTTTTGGATGAAGTTACTATCCAGCTCCACAAAGCCAAAGATAATGGAAGGTATTTCTAATGGGAACTCTCTCCCCAACTTTAGATTGAAAAAGCACAGTAATATGGAATAAGGGGGGGAAAATGTCTGTTTCTTCAATTTTTCAGAAAGCCTTCCTTTTAAAAAGTTGTTCAGAATGAATTTCCACTCTTTCATCTGATATGCTGATTTGAGTATTCATTACAGAATATTGTTTATGTACTTTGAAAACTACTTGGGAACATTACATGACAGCTGTCTTCTTAATACCCTCACAGAAATGAGTTCTATTTCAGGAAACTATCCCAGTGATCCCAATACAGCACCATAAATAAATATGTAAATCTATTTCAGAATCATCCAGAGACTGTATGTTATACATGTCTGTGATTCAAAATACTTGCCTGCTAAAATATATACCTATACACAATGATAATATGCCAATGGATTTCACTTGATATAATTAAAGCAATTAAAACTAATGATGCAATAAAAATAAAGGACAGGTAGATAGACATAACTGCAAAAATTATTCACAGTAATAAGCATTCTGCAATTAAATTTTTCTCAATAAAGTTAACACTTTTCATTTTAGAACTTCATGCAATTCACTAATTTAAATATTTATGTTTTAAAATAAACATCTGCTTGCCATAAAGTTCATTTTTATCATTATAACATTAGTCATTGACTGAGAAAATTCCTTCCTGAAATGAATGAAATTAAAGTAGGGGAAAGATTAAAAATGCCAGTATTATCATTTTGGGGTAAGAGTTGAGGATGTTATTGTAAATATAACAATCAATTGCATAAAGTAAGGTATTACAAAAAGAAGAATGAATGCTTTGATGTATATATATATAGTTTTAAATTATTAAATGATAAAGCATAACTTATAAAACAGAGCTTTGAAATATTTAATTAATTGATTATTCTTACTGAGGTGGAAACATAAATATCCTATAAGTCAGTGCTAAAATGGCTTTCTGTGGCCATTGATCAGTATACATATTGTTAACAGTAGCTTTGTACACCGAGTACTGTACATATGATAAATTCATGCCATTAGGAAATGACTATGTCTTATTATACCCATGAATAAATTTCAGTGAAACTTTGCCTCCTGGTTGGAGGTAGTGCTATGTAAAATCCATCACTTTGCAAACTTATAAAGGCCATTTAAAAATCAACACTGGCATATATTAGTTTAATGTTGCTGTGTTTTCATTTATTTGAGGTGACATTTAACCCTTGCAACACAAACCTAATGATGCTTAAAAGAAATTATTTAAAGATCTTTACTGTGATATATTTCCCAGTTTTATTTCATAATACAATTTAGTGCTGACTATTAAAAATGATATTTTGTATCTTTAAGTATAATTAATGTAGACTGATTGTTATGATATTAACTTAGTAAGATCTGTGTGTGCTTTAAACAAATTCACGATATTGTTATCAGGTACACTCAGTAGACAAATTCACAAATAAAAATCTGGAAGAGAAAAGGCATGTGTTAAGATTACATACAATTGTCACTATTCACAGCTAAATTCAGTTGTAATAAATACATTAAATTGCCAATAACTAGACTCAGAAAAGGTGTTTCAAAAGTATACGTAGTATAATAGTGCATGCATTCTGTGATACATCAAATTGATTTTCAAGTTAAAAAGCCAGCTGCTTTTTGTAGGCAAGCTGGAAAACTATGTCCCTATAAAAATATTAGAAATAGTTTTTGAATTGTAGATATGAGAAGTTTTCAACCAATGAAAGTTGGACAGAGCTTTTTAATATAATTTAGAGTAATTTGAAGTCCTGCTAATCTTTGAAATCCAATTATTTAACTGTTTTGGAAATTATAAGAATAAATGTCTGTGTATTTAATCAAACATGCTCTTATAATAATAAATATTTTGTACTATTACTGATATTTTATATAATAATGTGAATTATCAGTTAACCAGTAATGTATCCAAATTTCCTCCAGAAGTGTCCAATACAATTAGAAAACACACAAAAAATAAAATGAATACACAAATGCTTTAAAAAGAATATTTACTGAAACATTGTCTAAATATTTTTCCCTAATACATCCATTTTCATAGACACGTGATATATGTGATGTAGAATATATTCCTTAAGGATGGTTAAATTAATTTGCATCTTTTATTATTTTCTAATAGAAAAAATGATATAAGAAATCAAAATCATTATGTCTTTATTAATTAAGGTTTAAATATTAATGTAACTTTCTTTAAGATGATAAAATTTTGTCAATAACAAATGCAGGGATTAGTTACTATTAAAAATATTTTCTCATTAACATGTATTATGTGCATTTATTTAGTGAAGAGAACATCAAAATTAGAGAATTGTGAGTAAAATAACAGTAATAATATTCTTTTAAAATAACCTATTAATTTTTCCCCATCTTCACTTTTATATTGTATTTTCTTATTTCATTAATTCATATGAAAATTAGAATTTTACCAAATTTTTTCCTCACATGATAGGGATATATTCCAACATCATCAAGTATGTATTTTGATACTGATCTCTTAATTATTTCATCATTTAGTGTCTAGACTTATTTCAAGATTTATTTGGATTTTAGAAAACACAGTCTGTCCAATGAGTAATTTGATACAAAATGTTTTAGTGAGAGTAAACATATTTTTGAGTTTTTCAAAACTAAACTATTTCTCTCTTTTTACATTACGTCTTAATATGCACATAAATACCTTTGGGCATTTGCTGTATTGATAAAGATATAATATGTGATGGGTACACCAGCTCTGATCTACATCATTATTTCCTCAGCAATAGGAAATGCACAATACCTGGCTATAAAAAGGAATAGAAAGGAAATCAATTTGTATCCACTGTAAAGAAATAATTAATTCAGTGCCCTTACTTGATCAGGTAGCTTTTTCAGAAGCTATTGTAATGTCATCTTGCATTTGCTACTCCAAGGAAATTTCATATTAAATGTATCATAAAACTATAACCTCTTATTTTCTTAGGCTTATACAAATTTTATGGAAACTGCTTAGAATAAGGCAACATTTACTGTGTCTAACATGCTTCAGAATTTTGAGTGGAAAGTTAGGATGATTTATTTCATATTGAGGTTCAAATCCCAAATAAATAACCTAACATAATTTTGGGGATTCACATTATAATAAGAATCTAACTCTATCTCAGTAAAATGGTATGAACATAGAATTTTGAGGATCAAATGCTAAGATCACTTTTATTTGCATTGAATCTGAATTTGATAACTTTTACTTTCTTTTCACTGCAAATGTTTTCTTTCTTTCTTTCTTTCTTTTTTGGCTGGGGCTGGGTTTGAACCCGCCACCTCCGGTATATGGGGCCAGCACTGCCCTTCACTGCAAATGTTAACTAGAGAAAGAGTTTAGAACATCGTCATCTGTTAAACGTAATTTATATGGACTAGATCAGTACTTCTCAAATGGTGATTTGCATACATGTCACTGGGGTCTCTTGTTAAAACACATAGTTTATGGTCCAGGACGGTATTTGTGATTCCACTTCTCTAACAAGTTCTCAGGTAATGTTAATGCTGTCTGGACACAGTCAACTCTGAATATTAAGAAATAATTAATTCATTGCAGCCCTGATAAATGTATATAATTCATAATAGTTGTAACTATAATCAATCTGATTATGGATAAAGTCATTTCACTGTTTATTTAAGTGGTATTTCCAGTCACCTCTACCCATTCACATGATTGACAAATGCCATCTTGGAAAACAATCTATGTCCTTCACTCTTCTGTCATGTCCTTTCGTAGTAAGGAAGTTGAGAGGAAGGAGGATTACAAATTTGAATCAGTGATTCCACTTTTTGCCTTTATCTTAGATTCATGCGTCCATATGTGAATTTTTTTCCTCTTTTGCTAACTAAGTACACTTTCTAGATTTGCAGTAATCCTCACTTTCAGTTTTGATTCAGTGTATATCTTCACTCTTATATTTTAGATGTATTCAGTGAGTTTATACACATTATGTACCAAATGAGTATTACCTCAGAAATAATACTTTAATTTAGAGTGTTTTATAACATATACTCTCTGAGAGACTGGCTTATTTATGTCCTTTTCCTCATAATTTGATTTATACTAAGAGTAATGACTTTTTCACATTTAAAAGTATATATTTTATTATCTTATAAATATCATGTGCAGATATATTATATATATTTATTCACTCTTTTTTTTTTGTTTTTTTGAGACAGAGTCTCACTTTGTCACCCTTGGTAGAGTGTGGTGGCATCATAGCTCATAGCAACCTCAAACTCCTGGACATAGCGATTCTCCTGCCTCAGACTTCCAAGTAGCTGGGACTACAGACACCTGTCACAACACTCTCAGGAACTAATATGCCTATTTTTTGGATGAGAAAGTAAATAACTTGCACATGATTGAGGAATTAGAAAATGGCAGGGTTGAGACTCAAAGCCAGACTAAGCACAGTCCTTCTCTTAAACACTGCATAATTTTGCTTGTGACTGCTAGCCTTCAATGTCTTAGACACTCGGAAACATATTTTAAATGCGTTATCTTATTATCCTTAAATTTAGACAAAAAACTAACCTATTTAGTACTGTATAGTCAAAGAGAAACATCTAAGTGTCAGACACAAACCACTATGTGAGTCTAAAGCCCCTCTGTCTAAGTGCGTACTACACTGTCCACTCTTTGTGTCTAGTCACTGTATAAAATTTAATTACAAATGAATGCTACGGATGACAAATATTCAGAGTTGTCAAAGGAGAAAATTTCCCTTCCAAAGTTTTATGGGGTGCAAGGATAAATAGATGAAAGGTGGATAATAGATTCTATATGAATATGTATAGCGAAAATAAAGCAAATGATGATGGATTAGTGATACCAATATTAGGTAACATTATCTTATAGGAAACATCATTATTAATAATTAAAATATTCATAATTTGGATAATGTCAATAACTGTGCTTGAAATTTGGAAGGTGATAGAGTCAAAAAAAGGTGAAGCAAAGATTCTGGGTAGACTATTTCCCGTAGACAAAAGGCACACATGATTAACTCAAAAGATAACAGACTCAGGAACTAAAGTGGAGATATTCTTTTTAAAGAAGTTACATGTTTATTTACAAATGTATGATAATTTTATTTCTGCAAGATTAGTTATGATTATGAATTGTAAGCAACAAGCATGATGCTAGAGATGTAGCCAGTAAGTGTTTTGGAGTTCATTCATTTCCCTGTTTTCCCAGCATACAATATCGTTTTTTTGCCTTATTACAAAAGGTATTTAATGAATGTTGATGATAATGTCAACATAAGAATATGATGATGTGTGATATATTAAAATATGATGATATACATTCTTCCCACATATCACATAGATCATTTCTCTGTAGTCTTGGTTGCAGCAGAGAACTCATAAGTGACTTTTACTATTGCTCTTGAAAGTAGTATCACTTTTACATTCCAAGATTTTCATTTTGAACATGGTCCCTGGTAAATATTGGTTACCATTTAAGTTTTTGTGGGTACACTGAGATTCTTCTATGGGTATGTTGAGTACTACATCACTTTTGGAAAATCCTGAACAATATTCCATTTATAAATTGCTCATGTCTTATTCCTCTCTCTGTTTTTCTGGACACCAAACAATATTAAACCTTTTCACTCAACCCTATGTTATGACTTTATTTTATATATTATATTTTTTATCTGCAGATTATACTCTTGATTTCTTTGCACATATTTTATGGCTCAACAATTTTGTCTTCTCCACCAAAAAAGACCCCAAGCAAAATACACTGGTCTTTTCAAGGAATTATTCTGCCTGATTGTCTGTTTTCAATGCCAACTGCAACTCTTGCCAGTTCTTACCCCCTACACTTCCATTTCACCCTTTGTGCACCTGTATCTTGTAGCACATAATAGATAAATCCTTCTTTCAGTGTTTTTAGGTAAATATACCCTTTCAACCAGATATAGTTTTACAGAATTCAAGGTGTATATATGGTATTTTTCTTGTATAATCCTCATAGCACCTTGCAGAAAAGTTTTATTTGATAATGGATTACATCCGATACAATTTTTCTTTTAACTTTGAGGACAAAAGTAATTTGAGTCATGAGTTGAAAAGTTTTCCAGTATTTTAATGGACAAGAATTTGAATAAATGCATCGTTGGAAAGCATTTAACATGTAATTATAGAATTTTGATCAAATGTAATATTTAAACATTTACCTAAAATGAACATTGTAAATTATAAGAAGTTGTGCTAAAAATTGAAAAATTAAATAAATGCTCATTCATTTCTAGGAATATTTACTTTAGAAGTAAGTAAAAAACCAAGAATGGTAGAATGGTATATACATTTAAAGTTTAGTCTATTTTTAGTTCTTTACTGATACAAATTTTTGTGAGGTCAATAACAAGGACTCGATTTTATATCCAGCTATTTTTTTTTTCAAAGAAAAACCAATATATCATAACATCCTCCAGGTTTAATACTCTATCTAAAGTTGTTAGTTTGCTTGTTTGTTTGGGGTTATTTTTCCTACTTATTTGCTGTTCACAATCCGCATATGCAGATAAGTTTAGAATAAATTTAATGTTTTTTATATTTGCCTATAAATTTTTTTTTTTTTTTGCATTTTTTGGCTGGGATTGAGTTTGAACCTGCCACTTCCAGCATCCGACTCCTTTGAGCCACAGGCGCTGCCCTGGCCTACATTTTTAATAGATGCATTTTACCTTTTGATAAAATAAAGTGTTTATGTATTTAATCATTTAGCAAAATGTATCACATGTATGTATCTATTACAATACAAAAATATGATTAATAACTATTAATTATTCCATTATAATCAATAGATGGTATAGAATATACATGAAGAAACTAGGACATAAAAACATTGTTTTATGATGCACAAAAATAGCCAAAACATTAACACCATAATAATAGCAGATAATGGCCATAGTTGATGGTAAAGTGGTATGGTATTGCTTAGAATGTCCAGATTTCTTTTATACCAAACGTTTTGATTCTCCAGGAACATTTTGGAAATTTGAAGGTATTTGGAAGGAATATGTCCATAGTGTTCTTATTATATTAGTGGGAAGGTATTATGGTAATGGCAAGGAGCTGGAAAGTCGTAAATGAGAAAGCTAGGACATTTGAGATAATAAAATTTATGGTAAAGTTTCTGCACTTTAGGTAGCCTATAGAGGTCAGCATTGCTTTCTCCTCTGGAACTGACAAGTTAAGATAGGAATTAAACGCTACCCTCTGAAATCCAATTGTTCTGCCACCCACACATTCCCTGGCTCTTACTTATTTTGGGCAGGAAAGAGGTTGGTGGATTATTTGTAATTATCCTGGAGTTTTAAAAGAGAAAAACATATATACAAACTCTCTTGATGATTTTATTATCTATTTTAGGTTACATAAAATAATCAAAGTGTTTCTGTTTATATACTTTGTTGAGTGTGATACTTCTTGAAGAAATATCCAAGTTGAAGTCCAAATTTCCTCTTGCATGTCTCACGGTAGAAAATGGTTTCTCTCCTTCCACCTTTCTCGTTTCTTCTGCCACAAACCATGCAATCCTCGGCTGATTTTTTTCACTTTCACCATAAAATGCATTTTCCCATTTAGCCTTTCCTCAGTGTCAGAAGATGATGGTTTTCTCTTTCTTGGGTTTCTGTCCCTCGCGTTGGTCACATGCTGAGTGATGAGATTTCTCCTGAAAGAAAGGAGTATCTGAACTTTTTGTCCACTCCCGTTCTTTTCTAAGAAGTAAAGAATGCAACTTCCATCAGCCAGAAGATGAATTATTTCCACCACTTGTAGGACCTCCTTATAAATCTGGAACATCCATGATACTGATCAGCTCTGTCTTTGTTCCCATAAACTTTGCGTATTCTAAAATAACTGTGGGTTTTTCAAATCAAAAAGGCTATTTCTTCCTATAACTAGTGATTATCTCTTTGAAGGCCAAAGAATATACTCAGTGTTGTTACTAATCTCTTATCATGGAACAAGAGGCACAAAAAAAATAGTGTCAGACATTGTCTGACATTGGAGCAAACAGGAAAACAATTAGGTCAGATGAGGTGTGACACCGATTGGGAAGGTTTGCACAGTCCATGTGCTGCACTGCACAGCACTTCCCTCTCGACATCATACTTCAGAAAGGCACAGGTATGTACGCAACAGAAAGAAAGAGGACGCATACCAGCAACCTAAAGATTCAGCCTGTATTTTATATTATTGCAACGCTCTGATCGCTTTGCACATATGGCCATTGCTATCCTGAAAATAACAATGAAAACATTACCTTTTTTTATTAGCCAAGGATCGGTTCTAAACTATCTACAAGATTAGGGTCAAATCAGAAGAAAAGCTGCATGAAACATTTCCATGAGAATAAATTTTGATATATATCAAGGCTTTCGTATAGAAGCCGAACTCCTATCAGCTACTACAGAGGCTGGGAAGATTTCTTATTATCGTTGAAGGCAAATAAAAAAAAAAAAAAGAAGGCATATAAAGATTTCCTAGAGATTCTGCCACAGTCTTCCCTTCAATGGCCCTGAAACACTCATCAGTAGATTCATGTTATGGGTTTCTCCCCTGTTTTAAATGAACTTATGCCATCTTCAGAAGTTCCATTATAATGTATGCCCCACTTTAATCAGATTCTATATGGAATCCTCTAATTATTTGTCATTACAAGCTTCTGTGGGAATCCTTACATTCTGATGGCTTAAACTGTCAGCTTGTCTCTGATAATCATAAAACTGGTCTCCAATCCTATCCCTTCTCTAATGAAGCAAACTTGCATTCCCAATTGCTTCCCGAACATGTCCTCCCAGCTGCACTACAGACACTGGAGAGTTAATTCATTCCAAACAATATATATTCTCTTTATTCCAGATATAGTTTCTTGCTGTGTGCTTTCTATCAGTCGGTTGTGTTACTATCTTTACCAAAATTCAAACGTACAATCACATGTACATATGTAATGGCAAACATTAAATCTTTCTTAAGATAATTAAAAATAGCTCCTTATTTTGTCACCCAACTAATTATTCCTGTTCCTCAGGTTATATGTAATTCTGGAGTCCTTGCTATGAAATTTGTTAAAATAAAGTATTTCCACTGGTCTATCTCCCTCACATTTCCATCATCTCTGATTTCTTTAAAGATGCCACTTAATTTAACTTTTTCAGATATAGTTGCTAGCACCGACTGCCAAACTTGTTTATAAGTAAAAATGGAAAATTTTTATTAATGAATGTTAAAAGAAAAACCAGTCAAGAAATATTCACAATAAATTGATATAGACAATTAGTTAAGCATTAATCTATGATTCACATATTTTAGATATTAATGTGTGTTTTTTGGAGTGTTCAGGGCACTTCAACTATTTTATTTTTATTTTTTATTACAGATTAAAATGAGGGTACCAATGATTAGGTTACATTGTGTTTGTTAGGTGGAGTTCAAATTTACCTTGCTTTTTATCAGAAACACGTATGTCAGACCTGGAGCAGTGTCTCATGCCTGTAATCCTAGAACTCAGGGAGGCCAAGGCGAGTGGATTGCCCGAGCTCACATTTGGAGACCAGCCTGAGCCAGAGCAAGACCTCATTTCTAAAAATAGCCAGTGTTGTGGTGAGCACCGGGGCACCTCCCAGCTACTTGGAAGGCTAAGGCAAGAGCATCACTTAAGCCCAAGAGTTTGAGGTTGCTGTGAGCTGTGATGTCACAGCACTCTACCAAGGGTGACAAAGTGAGACTCTGTCTTAAAAAGAAAATAGAGAAAGAAAAAAAAAAGAAGCCCATATATTTGAGGGCAAAATCTATATAACAGTACAAATAATGTAATATTTTTCTATATAAGCACAATTTTTGGCTCACATATTTCATATCTACTTCAATAAATACTATTATATGACCAACTACTGTTTAAAATGAAATGTGATTTTGTCTTTCTTATATTAGTATTCCCCTGCCCCTAGCATAGAGCAAATACAGCCAGAAAACACCCAAAAGAACATCATTTCATGTTCTTCATATGAAGAATGCTGTAAAGTATAAAAACTTATTTTTTGAGAAGCACACACACAGATGTAAGATAAAATGATAGATAAAGAAAATTTATTCCCGGGGTAATCACATTTTCTCCATCTGCTGCATTATATTGTAAACCTGCTTGATTTGTTTTTCAAATGTTAGCTAACAGCTGGTCTAAAGGTTTTCATTTTTTTTTTTTTTTTGCATGGTCCAAAATTTGTATGTTGCCTTTTAAAATGCTTTCTGTTTGAAATAATAAAAATAAAACCATCCAATGTTCAGTTGTATTAAAAATTGTGTATGTTATGTCACAAATAGGTGTTATTTTTTATAGTTTTTCTAGATTAATATGATAAAACGCAAACCTGTTAGTGTATTTTCCTACGGCCTCTAAGTAAAACCAGATTAAAATACATAGTTGTCATACCGTGCATCAACATTCTGTTGAGTTTCCAACATCAAATTAATATTAACAATATTTCTTTTTTTTTTTTGGCCAGGGCTGGGTTTGAACCCTCCACTGTTGGCATATGGAGCTGGCGCCCTACACTTTTGAGCCACAGGTACCACCCCTAACAATATTTCAAACTTCATAAATATTTGAAAAGCATTATTTTGTCAATCTTAGAATTATTTTTAAGATTTTTTTCTCCAACAATAAGATATGAAATAAAATGACTCAACGTGTTTTTAAATATTTCTTTGCCTTTTTAAAACATCTGATCTTAGTAGAAATATTAAAAAAGTGTTTTTAAGATTATAAGAAATCAGACAGTAATTTGTAGATATTTGTTAGAAATGCCTTTCCGAGATTTTCTAATACATGTGAAATAAATACTAATTTTATAGTTGATTGCAAGTTGAGCAGATGCCTGATTCTGGAAACTGTCAAAGCTCCTTCAGTGGAACATGTTGTAGTTAATTATCCCCAGTTCTAATAACTAATGTATTCTACGTAAAACCTGTATTTTCCATAAAACATTATAGCATTTATCACATTCCTTGAAAATAGTAAGTCTGAATAAGCGTTTGTTAGATACAAAAATAGATGACACATAATTTTACTTCTTGGACATTCTAAAAGTAAGTGGTCTTAGAAACCAAATTTGCTAGAAACTCAAGTTTTATGTAAGTCGCTGTTGGAATAACTAACCTTGAAAGTGGACCATAGGACACTACCACCTGTTATCACACAGGTTATTTCTCCAACTTTGGACACTTTATCTGGTTTTGAGAAAGAGGATCTGATACGGAGACAATGTAGGTTAAGTCAACATACAGGCCAAGGTGATATACGTAATTTTATTTTATTTTTTACTTGAGACACGTTTAGGTAAGGTTTATCACAGTTTCTCCATCTGGCTCTCAGGTAGTACAGGAGTCTCTTTCTCATTCTGCAGCTTCTGCTGCTCCTAATTATTCTTGTTCACAAAGCCGAGCTGGGGTTGTCCCCCTCTTTAAGCTGTGCCATTATTATTAACTGAACAGTTCTCTATTTTTCAAGCTGCTACTTTACATACATAGATTCAACAATTTGCATACAATTGTTTTTCTCCTGTGCCTTTTGTGTAATGGTTCCTACCCATTACTTATGAATTCAAGAATAGATTTTCCTATCTCCCTGGGCTATAATTTTAGCCTGTATTCGTGAGATTTTTTAATCAATTGTTTCTCTGTGATCCCTTTTGCACTTTCCAGTTCTGGCATTTCAGAAAAGAGATTTAGCATCAGTCAATATTCTTGAAAAGTCAATATCTGTAAGTCTTAAACTGACACAGCCTCTTAGCTCAGCTATGGTAGCGTTCTTTTCTACTCAAACGATATGACAGACAAGAGGACTAGCAGTGGGAAGCGTGCTAAGAAGCTGGGGCCGGTGCACGGCTTAAATATTTAAAGCATCCAGATTATCTGGCTATCTGGATTTCAAGGCAGAGATCATAGAGTTTATGGCTAACCTGGGAAAAGAGAAAATATAAAAATATGGTAAAATTAGGAGCTGTATGCAAAACAGGGGAAAGGATCACTTCTTAGCATCGAGGTAAACATTTAGAATATTACAAAATGAGACTTTAACTCTCTCTCTAAGACACTAAAGTTAGCTTGAATGTAGATGAAAATAATTCTGCCTGCTTCAAATTTTACTTTTCCTCTTTAGATAGATTATGATCTCAGACCTGAGATCACTGTGATAACTGAGTCCCATGCCCTAAAAAAAGAAACTTCTCCTGAGTCTTTTAGTCCCAGCTCCCATAAGGGTGGGGAAGTAAAATTCCAAGAAGAGGCCTAAAGATAAGGAAGTATTCAGGGAGGAGTTTATGCCAGAAAAAACCCTTGGTAGAAAGTCCCAAGTTCTTTGGACTCAAGAACCATGTGCCATTACTCTCAACTCATGTACTCCCTGCCCTGAACTATGTAACACCCAAATGTGACCTATGAGCTAATGTATATAACCCTGCCTTGTGACCCAGGAGTTAATTGCAATATTTTGGCTGCTGTTCATGCTTGCTTGCTAACCCAGCAGTAATTGGGATATATAAACCCATTTACCCTGCTATTTGGGGCTGCTTGCTTTCCATAGCAATATCCCCCTGTGCAGGTGTAATAAATTTCTATTGATTATTGCATTAAAGTGGGGTCCGAGTTTCTGTCTCAGCTGTGCAAGTCACAACAATCACCATTATGGGGAAATATACCACAAATATTATTCTCTCAAATTATATAGGATTCATGTAAAGCTTCATATACTTTAGGAAACAATTCCCTTATCCAGGCTGACTGAATTAGGTTTCCTTATTATCAGCTTTCATAACATACTGTTTATATTATTTTTATCACACTTATCCCCCATCAGTATGCCTGTCATGGTAAGCATTCAATAAGATATGATATCTATTAAATGTCTTAAAAACTGGCACCCGAATGTCAAGAAAGAAATAATTCAAGAAATGAAAAGAATGAATAATTGCATTGCATGTTATAAAGAATATCTTTTAGGATTTGTTAAGTAGAAGGCTTTAATTAATCTTAGTAAAATAATTTTAACTAAGTAGGGAAGACACAACCTAAATTTAATGGATTGAAAGTGAAGAGGTGATAAGCTGAAGAATGAGCACAGACTTACTACTCTTTCTTTCTTTCCTTTTTTTTTTTTTTTAAGAGATAGAGTCTCACTTTACCACCCTGCATACAGTGCTGTGGTGTCATAGCTCACAGCAACCTCCAAATCCTGGGTTTAGGAGAACTGTTCAATTCTGATCAACTCATGATTCTCTTGCCTCAGCCTCCCAAGTAGCTGGGACTACAGGCGCCCACCTATTTTTGTTGTTGTTGCTGTTGCAGTTTGTCGGGGGCCAGGTTCAAATCTGCCACTCTTCGTATATGGGTCCGGGGCCCTGCCCACTGAGCCACAGGAGCCACCCCACAGACTGCTCTTACTGGAGACTTATATATAAAGACAGGAAGGAAGTTATGCGATAATTAGAGAAAGATATTCGTTGGATCAAAGAAAAAAATTTCAGAGAAAAGGAAATGTTAATGAAATAAACATCCTCAGCGATGGACTAATTTCTCGTGGAATGAAATAGGGGCTAGGATGCCCAGTGCTCATGGTAGTTGTAATTAAATTTTATCTGAGGTCATGTTCCCTGTAAGCAAGAAACTAAGGTAAGGATTTACATGAAAGTGATTTGATAAGGAAATGTTCTTAGGGAAATAGTTACGGGAGTAAATGAAATACGATAGAAGAAAGTTCAACAAGGTTATGATTTCAAGTGAAGTACTAGCCTTACCCTAATGGTGAAAAGCAACTCCGGCATGAAAATTCCAGCTTAGAGCATCACTTACTCCTGGAAAAGGATCTGGGCTTTCCAACTCCTGAATCAGTAAATCATTGTCTAAAGACAAGCTTGTGAGGACACAATCGCCACAGGTAAAGCATTGCCCGTAGGCCATTGTTTCAGAGTCTCATGCTAAAATCAGGCACAGAGAAGAAACAGGAATCCGAGAGGATTTTGTGTGCAGGAAACTGGCAGTGACAGCGTTAGTTAGTTTCAGATAGGGAGAGTTTGGCACTTTTTCTTTTTTTTCCAGGACACAATTTCAGCTTAAGTTTTTTAGGACCAAAAAAACTTAATGCAATTAGTTTCTGGTGGTTTCTGTTTCCTAATGGAGGCAGGGTGTGATTTTACTGCTACAGTGAGGGTGACTTAAATATTTTAAGATCCGATGAAAGACTTGGTAATAAAATATCAAAGAAGGACAGCTCTTGGCTGACATGCACACAAGCACGTGTACACATACACAGAGTGGCCTTCTATAGGAAAATTATAAAATCCAAACCTTGCAAGAAAAATCCACAAGTAAGACTTGATCAACACAATAAGACAGGGCCCCCTTCATAAGGAATGTCACACTGAAGGGAAATAAAAGAATAATTCATATAAGTCTGGGAATCTAAGCTGTTAAATTTTAATGAAAATCTAGCTATTCCATGGATGACCCATCTCTTTAAGGTGAAAATATCTATTAGCACGGTCTCCTTTCTTCCATATCTTCGGAGGAGGCCAGTTTTAATTAGAAGTGCTAAAAGTGATCAGATGGTCTTGCAGATGGGTTTAGAATACTTGAAGTACTTGGTTGGCTATTGCTAATGATTATCCCTAAGGTTTTCCTTTTCCTTTTATCCATGGGTAACCAACGCTTCCCAAACTTCTGGGTGTCACTCATCGCTGACATTTATTAATATATTCAATTAAGTTTCACTCAATTTCATCCCAGCAGGTGACATTCTGTCCCTTTGAGATGACTTTGAATAACTGTATCCTGACTTACATTGGTTTTGAAGTTTAATTCTGATAAAAACAATTTCACAAAGAGACAGAGGTAAAATACAATACTAATGAAGTGAAAACAGATTTATATAAGTTTCTAGTGGTGATAACTAGAGAAAAAAACACAGAAGTGGATAGCTTACTCCCTATTTACTTTTGCAAATTATTTCCCAGGACTTCAATAGATGTCTTATACAATGAAGACCATTTTCACTGTCAAACTGTAGGAAATGCCATTTAATAAGCATAGTGGAAGTTAATGCAGACTTGGAATTGTCTTTGTGAGGAGCTGAAACAACAGGCTACAAAAGGTCCAAAGATTATACACTGAGTAAAATTAAGAACTTCACTGGGGAGCATGCCTAGAGATAGGATGGAACAAGTTTTGCTAGATAGATCAAGGAAAATATTTATGCTGGAATAGGTAATCTGCAATGTGGAAACCTGGGTGGATGGGCTAATGAATGGCCCCAGGAGAATACAAATTGACATTGAAAAAAGCTGTATTTTATTGGACTAGAGTTTGTAGTACAAGGGAAATTTCTGTAAGAGAACAGGTAAACAGGTGGGCAGTGGTTGATTAATAGGAAAATAATGAGCAGAGAGAAAAGTATTAGCACATAGAATCTTATTCTAAAAGTTATTAGGAGGGTGAACCAGGCTGTGTTTTAACTGTGTTTGCCTAAATAGATGAGAGAGGGAAATAATAGTTTCTTTAAAAGTTAATGTTAGCATTAGCATACTGTGAAATATTACTCTGCTATACAAAGGAAATACTACTGATTTATGCAACAACCTGGATGAATATCTAAAAAAATCTATGCTAAGTAAAAGAAGCCAATACTGTAAGTCTACATACTGTATGTTCCCATTTATATGAGATTATAGAGATGACACAATTGTGGAAATGGGAAATAGTACTTATTGGCAGGGGATTATGGGTGGAAATAGTAAAGGGGAGTCTGGCGAGGATGTGTATCTTGCTATAATAGAGAGCAAGAGGGATCCTTATGGTAATGTAAATTCTCTTTATCTTGAATATATCAATGTGAATAGCTTGGTGGTGATGGTGGGCTATAATTTTTCAAGATGCCACTATTCGTGGAAAATGAGTATGAGGTACATAGGATAGCTATTATTCTTGCAACCACATGTAAAATCTGCAGTTATCTCAAAAGTAATTGACAAAAAGATTAATGTTAGACTTTTGAAGTTTTCATCCATGTGAATAAAGATTTCAAAAAGGTTAGTGAAAGAAATGTATGTGTTAGGTGAACAATTTCTTAAATATATACAGTAAGCATTCCAATTTTGAAATATTATGCAAATAAAATATCATTGCTTGAAGCTATTTAAATGTAGGTGGAAAAAACAACAGATTTCAGCGCCCATGGGTTAGGTGGAAGCAGACCAACCACTCTCTCTCGTTTCTTAACAGGAAAAAAGTATAGCTAGGAATACCCTTGACTCATGGATACGTCAAGGAAATTGATATTATGCTAACAGAGGTAGGGGCAGTAAAGCAATAGTTGGCAATGCTCACTGATGAAAGGAAGGAATTGTTTTAATGTACGGAAGTCCGAACAGAAGAGCTTGAGAAAAGAGTCAGTTGTGGAAGTTTCATTTCAAAGTGTGAATTCGACATGGTGAAAGAGAACGGAGGTCTGAGTCTGCCTATATAAAGGAGTCTTCTGGCCATTGCATCAACAACAGCTGATTACATCAGTCCTAGGCCCCACAGAAATTTCCATCTTCTGCCAAAATTGCAATGATGAAGAAAACGGACTGATTGAGACAAGTGAGAATTACAGTACAAACAGTGTGATAATCAGAGATTAGGAAAGGGTGTCTCATGATACAAAATGAGTCATCCAAATGCAAGGAAATTAGTGGATTGATATGTAGATTATGGGGCCATCTGCTGAAAAGTATAGATTTATTTTCTTGATCATGGATGCATAGGCTCTTTGAAATTTTGCCACTGCAATTCGTCTGAAATTTTTATAAGACTGAACACACACATGCTTACAGATCATGGAAATGACTTTATACTGAAAATGAAGTATCTTCACTCTTAAAAACTAATGAGTCATCATTTTGGTCCTCTTTATAACAGTATGTCTATGTACATTTTGATAATAAAGATGGCCAAGATAGAAAAGTTGATGAAAATAGTTATATAGAATTATAATAATAAACATTTTAATAATGGGCATATTAAACTGAAATTCACCTTATAAAAAGGTGTGCACATGTGACTATAGGTTAATAAGCGTTCTGTACATACACACCTCAAATTGCATCTATAGAAGTTCCCTGGTGGTTTAGTAGTTAGGATTTGGTGCTCCTCAAATTTGGTCTTTACACCTGTACACCCAAATAAGACGTTCTTGTTTAATTTTCTTCTTTAAACAACCCATCACAGTGCTTTACTCTTTAAGAAAATGATGGATGACTACCATCCACGATGGATTACTACCAAAATATGGATGACTACTTTTTCTATCACAGACCTCTGTAACTTCCCCAAGCACATGTACAATATTTATACAAAATTATTTTCTATTTCCAAGGGACTGGTCCTATTTGCTTCTCCTTGTTGCTTTAGTGAAAACCCTTGTTTGGCCCCTCAGAGTGCTGACAAGTCCTTCATTGCTACCCAAAGTGATATGATATAATTCTCCTTCTCACCATTTGGAAGCCTCGTATAGATATAGAGACCTACATGGTCTAAAAAGTATCTGATCCTGACACTTCTAAAGCTTGAACTTTCTATTGCTGTTCAAAATAATCACCTACTCTAAGGATGGCCTTAGAACAGTATTTCCCTGTCAAAATCAGTATTCAGAGTTACAGTGGTTTTGATTCACTTACATGACTTCTATGATGTTGAAGTCAATTTTTGTCAATAAAGACACTGCAGTTCTTAAAAGATTAAAGGAAAACTTGTTTTCTGTAGTAAATAATATTTGCTGCCATATGTTCTTTTGTTGTTAAACATGTTTTTCTCAAAAGTAGTTAACATTGTAAATAGACTTATCCATGGCAAATAAGCAATTGGTTATCTTGCTCAAAGGAGATAAAGAGCTGCTGTTTCCCAAAGTCATAAATGTGTTTGGAAATACCACTACATTTGGGGCGATATAGATGAGGAATGTGATAATTTCTAAATAACTGACATTGCTGTATTTAACGGAATACTTCTCGTCAATGGATAAATATATAACAATATCCAAAGATGTAGTTGTTGTTATAGTTTTCTCCAATAAGAAAATTAATTCTACTATTTTATTCAGTTTATAATGTTGACCTAAGGTATGAAAAGTTGTAAGAACAGAGATTTAAAAATTGCAAGAAAAGTGATTTTTGAAATACGTCATTTTCAGGTAATTTGTTTGTCCACAGAAAGCAAAGTAGTTATTTTTTCTTTTTCTTTCTTTCTTTCTTTCTTTCTTTTTTTTTCTGAAACAGAGTATCACTGTGTCGCTCTGGGTAGAGTGCTGTGGCATTACAGCATCACAGCTCATAGCAACCTCAAACTCTTGGACTTAAGCGATTCTCTGGCCTCAGCCTCCTGAGTACCTGGGACTACAGGCACCCACCACAATGCCCAGCTATGGATGCATTTTTTTCATGCCTGTTATTTCCAATGTTCCTTGTACTTTGACTATAATTTATCACTTTTCCCTGGCATTCTACATTTTTCCTATCTAATTAATCTTATGTTTCCTTTATGGACTAGAAAATATATTATTTAATGAATATTTTTGGCAACATGATAAGGATAATGTCCAGGATAACCTCTAATTATTATTATAAAATTTAATTAATTATTTTTTATAAAAACCTTAACATTTTATTAAGTTTCATGTCTATTTTAAGAATCATATATGTTCATGCTATTGAAATTTCTTCAACTCTAAATCTTGAGTCATAGCTGGTTAAACCTAAATATAAAAAAAATTAAATCAATGTTATACAAAGCTTAAAATATATTTATTCAGTAATGGCTTGATACATGTGTAACTCTCTAAGTCAAAGGATATATTTTAAGTGTTTTAATTTTAGTACTATGTGTTAGGAAATTTAGTACAAAAGATTTGAACTATTCATGCACAATGACCACTAATTCTACATTAATCATATTTTTTCATTGTATTATTATGATAAAGATCATTTTTATTTATTCTATTACTATTTACAATTTATGTTTTATTGCACAATATAACTATTCTCTAAATTAGATTATCTATCTATCAAAAAAAATTTTACAATAGGTCGTCATAGGATATATATGTTTTAAAATATGTAATAAATACCATGAGCTGTATATAAGAGACATCCAATAATTATTTGTTGGATTTTCTCATGTTTATATTTAGTTAATTTTTCACTTACTTTTTAGGCACAGGTAGTAAGGTATAAATCCCACTCATTGAACACAAGGTAATTTTATTTAATAACTGAACTATTAATGGAAAATCTATGAAAATCAATATTGGCTTAAAATGGTTTTTGATAATGTAACAAGAAATCCATAAAATAAAAGGTTCGTTTTTATTAGTGTCCTACAAGCAGTTGGGCGCTTCAGTGGTGACTATGGCACAAATCAACAACAGAGCTCAGTCCCAAAATCTGCCTAAGGTATTTTTCCTTATTTGTAAACTAAGGAAAGGACCCTGCTGGGAAGATCTTATGGCATAATTTTTTAAAAGCCCCTGGTATATATTTGAATAGCTCCTGCTACATATTTTAAAAATAATGACTGATAGATATTTTTATAACTAATGCAACTGTTGTAAATATGAAATGAATGTTGCATAAAATGTGAAGCACTATTAAACCTTACTTTAATAATATTTAAATACCACTGTGGGTAGAGACCAATTATATGATAATTTTCCATATATATTGTATTCCTGTTTAAAAGTAGTATCGAATTGCTCAATGGTTAAAAAGCATGCACCTAAAAAAATAGTGTGTTCAAACTAATAAGCAGGGACAATTTACCTAATCTCTCTGCCTTGAGATTCTTGTAAGTATCTCTACAATGTTTGGTTCTCAAGATGACCTTCAAGTAATAGGGTTATATTATACATATGTATATATGCAAATAATAATATTTTAATAGAGACATTTATCAAATGATATGTATCCTATATATCTCCCAATATTTGACTACCAGTGACAATTTAAAACAATCTTTCCAAGTGAAATTTGAAGTGAAAATATGGGTTACTGTCTTTTCAAACCTAAAGTAACTGTCCTTGATCAATATAAGTCTTGAGACTAGACACTGTAACAGTAAATGGATAGACTGCTGTTTTTGCTACAAATGGATCATAAAAGAGATTTTGCAGGCTAACACTCAGCTGACGAGATCCTAGCAAGTGTATATAAATTCCCCTCAGCATTTCTGTTGTCAGTGTGAAGTCCACTTAAGCGCACAATTTCATGGTTGACTAGTCATTGTCCTTGGTTGAATTTATTTTCAGTGATGGTAAAAAAGATCTTTGGTTTTCCAGTTGCTGCTCAGCAGTCATGAATCTATATGGAAAATACCAATTCCAGTGGGGTCCTAAACTTTAGATTGAAGATATATTTTTAAGTGCACCATCCTAAGTGCATCAGTGTCGCATATCGAACTTGAAATGCCCCTTTCAGTCAGTAATCGAAGACTGGATTTCTATTCAATAATAACTGCTTAAACAAGTACAATGTTGGAATGTATACACCACAGAAATAAACACTACAAAATTAAAATTGACTTCTTCATAATGAAGACAGAAAAATTGTTAGGCCATGTGTGTTTTAAGTGAAAAGTCTTGGAAGGTCTATATTTTCTTTTTATTGCTTTTCAAAGTTAACAGTCTGACAAAAGACCCTGATACTTGGACTTTTGCTACACACCTGAATTCTGACATGGTACCAAAAGTGCAGAAAGCACTTGAGAAATATTGATATTAGAGTAAAATCAAGATCAAAGAATTCAGAATGCCTAGATTGATTTTCATCTCTCTGTCAGAGATATCATATATTTGATGCATAAATTAGGAAATGCGTTCTTTGTACCCCACTGTGAACTGTATTACTTCCTGATATTTGTAGGTAATTAACACCATTAAAAAAAATTTACTTCTTCTACATTTATATACAGAGCTGTCTATTTTGGATTATTTAGCTCTGGGGCTAGTATTTTACTGGGAAATTTATATCTCTTAGGACTTTTGTCACCAACTACGTCAGTAATAATAATAAATATTTCTTTATGTATGCAACATGAATTATTTGATAATAGCATAAATTACGTGAAACATGAAAATTAAATGCAAGGAATCTTCTTTAGATAACAGTGTTCTCCAAGGCATAGACTATGGTAGCCTGTCTG
Source organism: Galagoides demidoff (assembly GCA_963574575.1). NCBI lineage: Eukaryota > Metazoa > Chordata > Mammalia > Primates > Galagidae > Galagoides > Galagoides demidoff. The sequence continues at coordinate 40,735 of CAUYQV010070204.1, forward strand.
CTGTTGTTGTAATGATGTTTAGAAGAAATACCTGAGTCTCAGGTCTGTATTAATTAGCTATTGGTGCATAACAAATTACCTCAAAATTTAATAGCTCAAAACAACATACATTTATTATATCATCATTTCAGTAGGTGAGACATTTGAATGTAGGTTAGATGAATGGATATAACTCAAGGTATCTACTGTGCCACGGTTAAGATATTGGCACAAGGTACTGTTTGCTGAAAATTTGAAGGATAGTCCTTCAAAATGGCTCACTCAGGAGGCCACTGTTTCTCCCCGACTATTGGTCATAGCTATCTCTAAATCTTTTACGTATGGGCCCTTCCACAGGGCTGTTTAAGTGTCTTCTTGGTGTAGTATTTATCTTCCCTGAAAGTATTTTGAAATAGAGAGCAAAGAGAAAGCCTGCTGGTTTTTATAACCTTGTCTCCCAAGTTAAATATCCTCATTTCTGCTTTGTGTTAGCGTATGCCATTCATTAGATGCAGGTAACCTGGTTAAATCCCACTCAAAGTGGAAGGAGTTAGGCTTTCCCTCTTCACATTTGGATTATCAAACTATGTGTGGTGATGTTAAAACCAATCCACTCTACCCTCCATGCACTGGTCATTTATATTTATCTCATATAGAAATATATTCACCCCTTCAAAATCCCTCACAGTTTTTATCCTACTTTTATCGTATTACAGAATCAGCTCGAACTCTGAGATATCACCATCTAATTCAGTGCCATGTACAGATGGAGCTTGTCTGCTGTTTCTTAAATACATCTCCTTGGTTGTAGTTCTTCTTGATCTAAAGATGAGTAAACTAAATACATACATTGTTTCTTCATATATTTACCATGCAGCGATAGACATAGAATAATTCACACACATAACTCTTCGCAAAGACGAAACCTACAGGCAGAGTTGTCACGTCACATGCACAATACACCGTATACCACATGTATATGTGTAATATACGTGTACTAGACACACACGTGAGGGTATATATTGGCGTGTGATCAGGAGTGTAAATAATTAACCTAACGTTAGGAAGTGTTTATGCCTTACCTAAAGGCATTAGAACTGAAAAAAAAAGTATTTAAAATCTTGGTGAGGCAAAGTTTTCTTAACTAGGATACCCAAAGCATGATGTATAAAATAAAAATTAAGTAGGTAGAATTCACTGATATCAAAAACTTTCATAAGCCCTTGACTGGGAGAAAATTTTTGCAAATGAAAACACTGATTAATTAAGCTTCTTTCTGTAATATATGAAAACTCTAATAACCAAATAGTAAGAAAACAAGCAACTCCATGAATATTTTTCTTCAACTATTTCATTCAAGTAGTATGAATGATCAGAAAGCATAGTAAAGGTATTTGATGTCATTATTTGTAATTTGATTCATAAATTATAAGATGATATACCATAAAACCTCTTTATGAATAGCTAATATTAAAAGAAGATGGTAGCCTTGATTGGATTCTTTGTAATTATCTCAAACTGGAAAAAACCCAGAGTCTATTAACTGGTAAAAGAATGAATAACCTCACATGTGTGCTATATCCATGCACTACGCTATTACTAAACAACAGAAATGAACTAACTATTGGTCTTTGCAAGACCATGCATTAAGCTCACATGCCTTATATCAAGTGAAAGAAATTAGATCCCAAATATCATTTACTCTATGATCAAATTTGTATTAATTCCAGAAAAGGCAAAACTGTAGAGACAAAGAACAGATCATTTGCCAAGGCATCTCTAGGTAGGGTAATTGCTGCCTGCCAAGTGACCCAGGAGGATTTTATGGCATGATAGAACTTTCATAAATTTTGATACTGTGCTTGTTTGTATTAATACTTTTGTCAAGGTGCATGCAACTCTTAAATGAGTTAATTTCAAAAGGTGAGAATGATTCCACAATGATTAAAAGAGCTAAATAAAAACGAAGGTAGAAAAATTGTTGAAGAAATATTCTCCAGTTTTAAAAGCAACAGATCCTCTAGGTCACATTTAAAGGGTGAACTAGCTCATTTCCAATAAATTTAAAAGCCTGAAATTGTGAACGCTGCACTAACATGAGAAAGGGCCCAGGGTACTGCATGTAAATTTTTCATAAAGACGACGGTACTGCAGTCAGATTAAGAATCTACTTTCATATGGAATTCCTAATTGTGGCTGACCATATGCCTTAATAAAGTTAAACTATTTTTGCCCTTGACAAACATGCATGCATTTTGGTCACCCTTACTATTCTGTATTCTCATCCTCAAATTATTTGGGCCTATTATACACTAACTTTCCATCAACTATTCTTCTATGTTTTTCAGTCTCTAAGGTAGCCCTTGATACATTCATTTTATTTTGGTTAAAATGTAAATTGTTAGTCTGGCATGGTGGCTCACTCTTGTAATCCTGGCATTCTGGGATGATTAGGCAGGAAGGTTGCTTGAGGTCAGGAGGTCAAGATCAACCTGAGCAAGAGTGAGACTCTGTCTCTAGTGAAGAAAAACAAGGAAATAGGAAAACTAGCTGGGTGTGATGGCGGGAGCCTGTAGTCCCAGCTAAGTCAGGAAGATTGCTGAATTTGAGGTTGCTATAAGCTAAGCTGAGGCCATGGAACTCTAGCCCAGGTATAGAGTAAGACTGTCTCAAAAATCATCACAAAAAAATAGATAAACCAACAAACAAACAAAATTGTTTAGGACAAGTTATTCTAAGAATACTTCTCATCAGAAGTAGGTCTTTTTTCACAGCCCTACAAACAGTGATTGGGAGGGGGTTTATCTTCTAGTTTCTCATCTGTATGTATGAGAACCATTTTAACAATCATTTTAAACATCTCCCCCACTCTTTTTTGTTTTTGTTATTCATAGTACTGGGATTATTTTGGAGCTACAATTAACCTTCCCTTCAACATAAGCAATATTGTCATGTCGCTGACCTGTGATACTCAGGAAAAATAAAAATAAAAATAAGTCATATCATTTAAAAAACAATAGAAAGAGTCACCTTACTCTTTTTGGTTGAGACCCAAGAAGGGAAACAAGAAACTACAGAAGAAATTTCATCAGATAGAGCTTGGCTTTGTACTTGAACTTTTGAAATTCCGCCAAATCTGCATTTATTCCTCTCTAGTACCCATGCTGAAAGGAAGTCACATCCGTAACTGTATCTTAAAACTGTGTCAAAATCTAGAATCTTCGTAGGATTCAAAAGTCACTGAAGTCCTTATCTCCTCAGCCTCAGAGAGATTGCTTTCTCCAGGTACACTTCTCCTTACTTAAGTAACAAGTTCCGATTTCTTCTGGATACATATGAGTGGCTATTCTTTTTCTCAATGTCAGTCTATAATGTTTGACTTCTTCAAATAACAACTCAAACTACCAAGTGAATAGCTAGTGGAGGAACTACTACAAAGAAATCAATCAAAACATAACTCTAATTTAAAGCTAGGGCATAGATCCTGGAATTAGTACATCAAGGAGAAAGTAAGTCAAATCATCTAGTGAGAACAGCCAGAAAGAGAAAGGATTACATAGTAGATAAGTGACCAAGGGCCAAGAGTTTGGCAAAAAATTATTATGAACACTAACAGGGTATGTTAATCACCTGAATTTTGACTATTCCAATCCTTGCACCAAATCTGGGACCTGCCAAAATCTTTTATGCACTTCATCACCTGGTAAGTTAACGATGGCACCATCTGGTCAGGTCCTGCCTGGCTTTTGAGCATAATCTTGAAATTACAGTTCCACAATTTCCAGTTGTAGATTACCATGCATCAGCTAGGAGCAGGGAGGCTCTTATGCCTGGGACGTCCTTTGTATGCTGCTCTATAGGGTACTCTTCATATGACCATTCATTTGTATACTGTAGGTGTGTTCCTGAGTTGTCAGTACTCTGGCAAAGTATATGACCTTAGGATGGGTTTATGGAAACTCCCAATTCATAGTTGGTCTGTCAGAAGTGAAAAAGGCCTGGATCTTGCAGGTGGCTTCTGAAAGTTGGGGGGAGAGCAGTGGTGTGGGACTGAGCCTTTTAGCTCTGGGAATTGTGAGCTAACTAGGAGTACCTTGTGTCAGAATCGAATTGAATTGTTGAATACTCAGGCAATGTCTAGAGAATCAGTGAATTGGTGTGGCATTAAAATATATCACAGAATAAAGTGCACACAAACTGTCAAAGTGATTGCAAATATTAAATTACTCTTATAACTAAAATCAATCTTAAATAAGAAAATACCTTAAGTTTAATTTAATTCCATACTCTCTATTCTGATTTTATTTTTCAACTTGTAAAAAATTTTCTAGTTCTTATCTTTCTAAGGTTACTACCATCTTGACATATGTAAGGCCAAAACAGAGAAAAAACAGAAAGATTTGTCATGGATTGCTGCAGGATTCAGGGCTTGAACAATTGATTCTTGGGAAGCTTGGGGAAAGTTTCACAGTCATTGAAGATTTGTTGCTTTATGTTGAGCAGCTTTTGTTTATTTTTATATTTTATGGCTCATAATTATTGTTACTATAATTACTACAAATATTATAATTTTTTGATGTACATCAAATGTTATTTGTTTTTCTTATAACCTTCTTAAACTCAACCATTATTGTTAAATTTTGTATATTGGCATTCTATGAAAATATATTCATGTTATATTATAGCTTACTTAGGCATTATTTGAATCTCATTAAATCTAGAAATACGATTTGTAAGTAGTTGTAAAGAAGGAATTAAGTGTGAATAGTTTGATCACCAATCCAAGATAACTGGTAATTTTATCTTATAGAATACCTATGGTTCTTTGTTTGTGAATTAATTATATATATATTTTGCAGTTTTTGGCTGGGGCTGGCTTTGAACCTACTACCTCTGGCATATGGGCTGGCGCCCTACTTCTTTGAGCCACAGGTGCTGCCCCTGAATTATTTTTTTTAATTGGTGTGGTAGGAGTGTGTAAAGCTTAGCAGTGCTAATCAATTGCTAAAACACATATATCTGGTAATGATAGGTAGCTGGGGGTGATGATTAAATATTTAACTCCTTTCCTAACTGGTTCTTATGTGTTAATGCAATTTTTGTTTTTGTCAGTTTCTAAAATTTCTAGAATTTTATGGCTTTTACATATTATAGGTAAAATATGCATTATGATATCTAAACAGAAAACATATGTGTGTGTGCGCATATATATATCTTATATTTGTTACATATGCTTAAAATATACTTTATGATTTCCTCTAATTTGGATATGTCACTATTTATTTGTTATGTTATTTTTCCCTATGAATTTCCAAGAGGAAAGTCTCATTCATAAACGCATCACTAACAAATAGCAATACAGTCGCAACTTGTTCTAATTAAGTATTATTTTTAATACTATTTTACTTTTTGTTTTCTCAGCTACTAGATTTTGCAATTTCTCAACTCTAATGTTTTTTAAGGAACTCTACTGGAAAATCACATTTGAAAAGATACATTAAAAAGATACAAAGCTGCCATAATTCAATTCAAATTAAATACTTTGTATCTACTCTTTTCTCACTGTTCTTTTTGTTGTTGTTCACTACCATTACTACTGACTTGTTATTTCTTAGGGGATCTAAACAGGCGCTAAGGAGGAATAATTCAAAAATTTCATGTGATTGGATTAAAATTGGGAATCCAAAATTACAAAATGGGTCGGGCATGGTGGCTTATGCCTGTAATCTTAACTAGCACGCTGGGAGGCCAACACAGGTGCATTGCTTGAGCTCAGCAGTTCAAGATCTGCCTGAGCAAAGGCAAGATCATTTCTACTAACAATAGAAAAACTAGTGGATGTGGTGTTACACGCCTGTAATCCCAGCTATGCAGGAGGGTGAGGCAGGAGGCGCTCTTGAGCCCGAGACTTTGAGGTTGCTGTGAGATCTAATGATGCCACAGGACTCTATGCAGAGGGACAGAGGGTGACTTTGTCTCAATTAAAAAAAAATTATAAAATCATACTTTTTAAAAAAAAATGATGATGTTTATGTCTCCAAGCAATTTTTGGAAGGCTTTTCCAGAACTAAAATTTTTATAGATATGGTCTTCATGGCACAGAGATGTATGATTAGAAAAAAATAAAACACTTTATCCACATAAGTTCTGGGGATGTTTGCATTGCACCCGCATTATCATTAAACATTAAATTCCACAAATGATGGTGTCCTAAAACTGAAATCTAATGCTATTTTTTTCATTTAATTCTATTTTTATGGTTGACTTATTGTGTGAGAATATTACTTTCTCTGTATATGTTTCCATCTTTTTTTTTTTTTTGTAAATTGGAGAAGACATTGGCACTAAACATAAGAAGCAAATCTTGAATATAAATAAGTTGCAAGTATGTGATCTTTGTGTTTTGGGGGAAAATGGGGCTTTCTGGTGGCTAATATAAACTTGAATGATTACAGTGAGATAGGAAACAACTACCTTATCATATGTAAATTACAGTGTCAAGGATTGGAAAGATAAGCTACCTACCAAGTTTAGAAACATAATTGTGAAAGTTCTGCATTTTTCAGAATATAATTTAGTTGAAATAGCTTTCTTTCTATAAAGGATTTATAAATATATTCACATTTCATTTCTTTGGATTGTCAGTCTGAAGTTGCAAATCAAAAGAAATTCTGAAAGAAGAGTTCTATTGTCTAAAACTGAGCAGTCTAAATTATGGAAATGCACCTCCAAAGAAATGAAGGAGAAGCCATAATGAAGCTCCTTTCTCTTTTGAATATATTCTTCTAAAATGTTGCAAAAGGGAATATATAAATATCTTAAAATATTCTTTTTTTTTTGAGACGGAGCCTCAAGCTATCCCCCTGGGTAGAGTGCCATGGCATCACAGCTCATAGCAACCTTCGACTCCTGGGCTCAAGCGAGTCTCCTGCCTCAGCCTCCCAAGTAGCTGGGACCACAGGCGCCCGCCACAACGCCTGGCTATTTTTTGGTTACAGCCATCATTGTTGTTTGGCGGGCCCGGGCTGGGGACCCGAACCTGCCACCTTAGGTGTCCGTGGCTGGCGCCTTAGCCGATTGAGCCACAGGCGCCGAGCCAAAATATTCTTTTTAAAGGTGAAAAATTCTGTCACGTCAAATAATCAGAAAACTTATCTATATAGTAGACTTTTAAGCAAAAATGGATAAGGTGTACCTTGACCAAAGCAGTAAAACACAACAAAGTAATTCATGAGCAGGGTCAATTTTATTTTTTCTCAAAACAATTTAACTATACTTTGATACTTATTCTGAATGTGTATAAATTTGACATTTCTGATGAAGTTGCTCTTTAATTCTATAAATTATTCATAGAACACAAAGGTTAAAGACTGTAGATTATCTGGTAGCAACTAGCAATCACTGCTTTATTTTATGCCAATTTTTACAAAGATGAAGATAAAAGAAACAAATGAATATATTAACAAATTATGGAAACTAATGATAAGAGATGGCCCTTTACTAACATCTCAGGGACCGGGGAGAATATCTAATGACTGCAGTGTCACTGAAGTCGATATATTTTTGGATGTGCACGTCTGCTATTTATTGTGAGATGTACAGATGGACATAAAAAGGTTAGGATAAAATTTTTAGTTCCCCACTCCCAGATTATTTATTGAATTGTTGACCTTGGGGATGAATTAATTCAGAAATAGAGGTTACCCTCTTTAATAACATTGTTGAAATGAATTTTGACTTTTGTTGAAATACCTGAACTTTCTCAGCAACTCATTCTCCAACTACGATAAACCTGATTCAGACTAATTTTTGCACATGCCCTTGGAAGCTATAACTTTTGCCAGTTAAGGAAAGCTTGTTTAATTATGATAATACATTGTGTCTTGGGATACATAGTGATCTAATAAATTATTTAATGGGCCATGAAGAGCTATGGAAACAGAAAATTGGCAATTTTATTACACTTATGTAACCAATCATAGACAGCATATAACAGGATTTTATATTTAAGTTAGTCTGCAAGATAGCAGAAGAGATCACAGATATTGTTTAAATAATGCTCAAACAGCATTGGAGTTTTTAAAGTATTCCTAAATTTAACCCTGACTATACCACACACAAAATTTAATAGTAGTAAAGAAGTTACATATCTTTTGAGAAGTTTGAGAGGAAAGAAATATTCCTCAAAATAAAAGAACAGCCAGCTTGTTATATTTTATTTCTTTTACTTCCTTATTCTTTATTTCCTTTCTTCTCTCAATTTCTTTAAATGGCATGCAATTATCTATTAATTAATTATTATAATGATTCACTGCAGTGTTTTTTTTTTGAGATGGAGCCTCAAGCTATCCCCCTGGGTAGAGTGCTATGGCATCACAGCTCACAGCAACCTCCAACTCCTGGGCTCAAGCGAGTCTCCTGTCTCAGCCTCCCAAGTAGCTGGGACTACAGGCGCCCGCCGCAATGCCTGGCCATTTTTGGGTTGCAGCCATCATTGTTCTTTGGCGGGCCTGGGCTGGGGATTCAAACCCACCACCTTAGGTGTATGTGGCTGGCGCCTTAACTGCTTGAGCCACAAGCGCCAAGCCCACTGCAGTGTTTTCAATATATGTATATGTATAAATGAAATATGTCTCTCAATAATAGAAAAAAAGGAAATAGGAAATAGAAAGATATCAAAGCAACATTTCTGTATTTCATTGGAATTGCATTAATGAGTATCTTAGTCATATTCTGATTAGATGCATATAGTAAGCCCTAGTAGTATTAAGAAAATAATTTAAAAATTAGGTTGACAATCAGTCATTAAAATGTTTTTCAATTAATAAAAGCATGAAAATATATTTAAATATTCTTAAAATATTACATTATCAAATGTTAATGCCAAATAAAGAAGTAAAAGCAGAATAGGGCTTACACAGATGGTTACAGGTCTGTGACTATACTAAAGGTCATTGAATTATGCATTTTAAGAGTAAAGGCATAGCGTGTGAGTTATTAACTCGGTAAACTTATAATGTACGGAAGTGTGAAGATTCAGATAATTTCAGTTGCTAGTAATGGGTTTTTTGGGGTTTGGGTTTTTTTTTTTTTTTGACCAAGACTGGGCTTGAACCCACCACCTCTGGCATATGGGGCTGGCACCCTATCCTTTTGAGCCACAGGTACTGCCCTGCTAGTAATTGTTTTTGAAGACACTTCCCCAACTGATAACATAGGTAACTTTTCTTATCTGTTGTATCGCCCCTTAACGTTCCATTTCTTTACACTAATTTTATTTTATGTGCATTTTTTTATCATTACCTGAATTTATACCAAATATTTCTTTCCTGTATGCCACTTCCCCCCTTTTAAAAACAACTATGGTAATGATATTAATACTAATATGAATAAAATATATTTACATTTATATATTTTCATTCATACATACATATAAGAAAATGAAAGTATATTTAATTCTAAAATGTAGTCTGTTCAGCCTGTGATTTGTCTAAATGCATGAAGCTATTTGATTGGTACTATATTTATCTAGAACATATAGAATGTGAAAACATTCTTCAATATAAATATCTCTTTGTTCTCTACTACAATATCATTGGTGCTTACCCTTTTTCTTTAAGAAGAGAAAATGTTGAAGTTCTATTAAATGTCTTAAAAGCAAGCAAGTGTAACTAACCCAATTATATGTATTGTAATTACTGAAGACATATTTCAGTGGAGAAGCTGACACTAATATTAGGTGACACATTATGCTCTTGGAATCTCTTTTATACTATGAATTTTGTATCAGTTGATCACCTTCATTTGTACATACAGTACTTCTGATTAGTAATAAAACAAGTATTTTGTATTTGGGATTTATTAACTACGAATTTATAATAATCTTTGTGTTTCGGGACAGTAGTATTATTATGTTTGAATAAATTTGTGTTACGAAGATTATTGGTACCAATGAGTTATTTTCAAGCATGATAAATCTTGACAACTACTTCGGTCATCTTTTCCATCAGGTGCAAAACTCAGCTGTACCAATATGTTTTAATTGCTTGGCAAATCATAGCAAACATCTGCTCATACACGAGGTGGTTTTGAGTTAGTCATCAAAATAAACAATGCTTTGTATTTTCAGATGCTGCATGATTTAGTATGTTGAACACATCTGTGAAAGACCACAATTTCGTAAGAAATGACATTGTGCTTTTTTAAAAATCTATTTGTATTATTGCATGAATAAAACTTTAAAAACATCTTAATTTTTATCCAAGTATAAGTATTTATAATGAAAGAAAGAACTTAGATATCATATATTACATATATATGGAAAACTTCAACATTGCTAAAGCTTCTTGTTGTGAAGTAAAGATTCTAATGTGAACTATGTTTGGGTATCAAAATATTTCCAGGTAGATGCTGAAAATAGGAATGCAAACGTTTGCCCAAGTTAGTTTAGATCTCTTATCATTTTAGCTTTGTTCTTTAGCAGCTGATCATGAGAAAGAAAGACCTCAATTTAAACATTTTTCCACTGGCATGTATTATTCATAATAAAGAACATTTTTTAAAATTAAGTAGTTTAATCATGTCATATAATACAGCGAGGCTTTTAAGAAAGTCTTGTTGCATTCATGTTAGGCTTTTCATGAATAAAAATAGGTGTCTGACAAAGTCTAACTTAATAATAAGAATTGAAATCTTTGGTGAAACTGATGGTATTGAGACTTTTTTTTCAGAATTTACTGCAATTATGGATAAACGTCATATGCTGAGATATAACTGTATTCCAGTCATGTCTTATAAGATCCTCGCTAAAGATGGAAGCATAAAGCATAAAGAATGGTTCTAATGTGAGAATGTAAACTAAAGAGAGAATGAATCCACTGCCGACCATATTTTCAGAGCTTTCTCTTTAGCTGAAACTGAGATTATTATCGGTTTACTTTGATCATGACAGCTTTGTGGTAAGGATCCCTTCCATTTAAATAATTCTACAGTAAATGAAGGAATATACTGCTTCCATAAGACTCTTAGGAGTCACAGAAAATAATTCAAAAACCTTTACAATGTCTAAAAATTTTGTGTTTTGCATTTATAGTGAAATTTCTTCCATGCAAATATTTTGAGATAGACTGTGAGATTTTTTTTTTAGGTTTTAACATAATTGTAATGATATATGTATTTATACAGAAAACAGTACTTTTCAACTATTCAGCACGTTATACATGCTGTTTTGTGGAAAATACAATAGAATCTGAAAATATTCAGACTACCCTTCAGAACTAATATAAAACAAGTGGTAGTATAGGATTGTTATTTAGATTATAATGTAATTTGTGATAATATCGATTTTAACAATCAAATTAGTCAATAGTAAAGGCATGGTTAAACTTGCTATTTCATGTAGATTAAAATGAAAACTACAATATCTCTTTAAGAAAATGGACATACATTTAATGAAATAAAAGCTAATGAGATGTTCTTAAATGGCTTTGCTTAGTAGACTGACGACTTCTCCTTCTTCAGAATATAGGCCTTAATGTGACTGACTAACAATAGTTATATTTCCACATGGGTAATTGACTGCAACATGTTTGTTCTAACAATAATATATATAAGTATAATGTAGTTCTGTTTTATTTTGTTTCTACTGGAATATGTTTTCCTACTACAGGATATAAAATATATAACTTGGCATAGTGTAAATACACTGCATAATATCACAATAAGTGGATTTTTTGTGAAAGCAGTCATCAAAGTGATGAATTCTTATAATATGCATTAGAAAATTACCTGACCTAGCCCCTCTTTGCCATTCTATTCAAAGTGTAATGCCACACTTTTATAGCTAAACTTTACCCTTTCCGGTTGATGACTGTATTAGCTTCCAAATGCACTTCAACTTCAGACTAATTACTCATCTTTGATCGTACCATTTTTTCCCTTCTGCCTCTGCCTCCTTCGATAGTTGAATTCAGCATTACTAGACATCCCTTGAATAAGCTCACTCTTCTGAATGTCAGTTTGCATTTCTCGTGATGTGGAAAGGTCCACAAATACAGCTGTTGCTCTTTATAACCCAGTCACTAATGTAAGACACTGAGCCAATATTTGGAGTTGGGATGTCTGCCTAGTGAAAGGATATGAGTGGGGAATTAGAAGTTTTGACATTATTTGAAGAATTAAAAATTGTAGGTGACACTGAACATATTCTATGCAATAAGCTAAAGATACCTGCATCTGTAAGGGGTAACGATCATGTCAGAAATTCTATATTCTTAAGCATGCTGTGTATGGAGACACCTTAGGTTGAAATCTTCATATTTAAATTTGAGAATCAACTTTACTACTGTAGGTCTTATTTTCAGTACTTTTACAGTGTGTTTCTGTATATTATACTGACACCAAAAGAGCATATGATGAGGATTTGTTCAATGAACAAAAGCAACTGTTGAGAAAAGACTCATTACCAGTCCTACCAGATCAGTATTTATTGGAAGACAAACTCCTTAGCCCTTTCATTCTAAGGATACAAAAAGGGATACAGTAGATCTGGGTACTTTGTTCCTAAAAGAGACCCCAGACATGTTAAGAAAAAAAATGTTCTCAAATATTATCCATATTTCATGATATAGCTGTATGTGTAGGTATATGTGTTGACACACAGATACATATTAAAGCTATGGACATTCAAGGTGGTATTTATAAAATTAAGGAGACTTTTAAAATATTTTTGAAATTAAACATACATATGTGATTTATTGAATGCTTCATGAGAGCTCTCTATTTAATTATATGTCATATAAGCTTTATGAAGATCAGAAAAGGCTTCATTTAATGAGGATCTATTAGATTTTATTTCACCTCTGAAATTTCAGCATCTTTTAAAAGTAAATTAACCAAGTTTGCAAAGTACAGTTGTTATGTAAGAAAAATAGCGGGAACTCACAAAATGTTATACTTTGGAAATGGCGTCCACTTTTCAGTCTGCCATAGACTTCAGTGCTCCCTGTTGAAGGCCAAACTATATTTGCATGGCAAATTGAAATTCATTTCTACTCAGTATGTTGTATGTCCGACTTTATTTGGGCTTTGAATTCTCAACACTTTCTTTAATGAAACAAGATGAAAGAAATAATGATAAGGCTAACTATATATTCTCTTACATTGTTTAAATAGAAGGCTACCAATATATTCTCTTTAGTTGTTTACATAGAATTATGTATTTATTTGTATAGAAGAATGTGCATATTTATTTTTTTCTTCTTCTCAGGGAAGGGATAAGAGAAGACCTATAAGCCAAAGAAATCCTTGCTTTTAGAGCAGTAGTGTTAATTCACATTATATTCAAATATCGCCAGAGAGAGCTGCAATAAAATTAGCAAACTGACATTATTCTCTGCATGCTATTTTTTAGTATTACTCAAAATTACTTTTCTTGTAAAATTGACTGTCAATTAGTAACCACCAGACGGTAGCCATACTCTTAGTTTTCAATTTTACTAGAAATAATTCTCATATAGTGCTGCTTCTTTAAAAAGCACCTTTACCATGAGAGACGCATATAAAAGTAATTAAATTTAATAGTCTCATTGCTTTTAAGCAAAGCCATATGGTGCATTTAGATTGCAAATTCTAATTGAAGTCAATGAGATTTTATGCAGAAAATACTTTAGAAAATGTAGCTGTGTAATCAAATATATAGAGAACACACCATTTTTATCTTGACAGAAGCATCGCCCAATACCTTTTTTCATTGTCTTTTTCACGCATACTCTGGAGCATTATAGCCAAACTGTGTCATATCATGAAAAATAACCTTAAAATTAATGATAATACTTGTTGTGTATGTCCAATGCATCTTTTTTATTGTTCCTCTATCTAAATTTTAATATTGGAATAATCCCTGGAACTGTGTCTTGGATTACAAGAGCAGTATGTAACTGAGATATGGCCCAATTCATTCACATTTTTTTTTCTATTATGTACTATGAAATGAAAGCTCCATTAAAAAAAAAAGTGTAGATGTAGCAGGGGAAAAGAGCAAACAAACAACAAGAGCCATATTACCTTCCCTTATATCAAATTGATGTTCAGAGCACTGGATAGAGAGACAAGAGAGGGAATGAGAGACGGAGGAGAGAAAGAGACTAATTCACCACAGAATATTGAAATAGATATTAACAGAACCACAGAAGGAAGAAAATAATGTGTCTTGTCAGCCTCAGGACTATGGTTATATAATTTAGGAAAAAAATGAGTGATATTTTTGACATGCCTCTGGCAAAAAGTAAAATACATTATAGCTAAATATTTTTCAAGGTGGAGGACATGATGAAAAGAGGAGAAAGTGATAGTATTTATTTAAAAGGCCTACAAAACCCTATTTGTGGGTTGATATTCTAGTTTTTAGAAATAGTTAAGCCCTGTACACAAAGTTGAAAATTATTCAGTTCTGTGCTGTTGTAAAAGACTTAAAGTTAACAGTAAGTTCCCGAAGATGACAGCAGTAACTACTGGAATCCAAATGGTTTAGTCTTCCTAATTCTAATTGCTAGATGGCTTACAGACAGCTGTGAGTACTGATTGGTTATACTCAAGAGAATTTTACACATATCTATTTTTCACTCCACATAAAGAATAATTTAGTACTGCCATTACAGAGAACAGGACAAGGTCACTTAAAAAATTTAAACTAGACTACTATATGGCCCAGAAATTCTACTTTTGAGTATATATTCAAAGGAAATGAAATCACTATGTCAAAGATAAATCTTTAATCTTACATTCATTGCAACATGATTCACAATAGCAAAGATATAAGATAAGAAAACAACCTTCACGTTCATTTAGAGCTGATTGGATAAAGAATGTGTGGTGTATATACCATACACAATGCTAACCAGCCTTTCATAGGAAGGAAATTCTGTAATTTATGACAACATGACTGAACATGGAGAACATAACCCTAAATTAAATAAGCCAGTCACAGCAAAACAAATAAGACATGAACTTATTCATATGTGGAATCAAAAAACCCATCATATTTATCAAAGCAGAAGGTAGAATGATATTTATCAGGGACTTGGGAGTGGGGAAGAGTGGGAAGATTTTGCTCAAAGTTTTAGTTAGACAACAGGAATAAGGTCTAGGAATTTTTGTACAGCATGGTGACTGGAGTTAATGATAATGTGTTGTATATTTGAAAATTGCTAAGAAAATAGATTTTAAATTAGTTTCATCACAAAAAGTGACAGGTATTTCAAATGATCAATGTCTAAATTACCATTTGAGGTAATCATTTCACGGTGTGTATATGTGTGTGTGTATATGTCACACATAGGCATACATGTCTCCCTCTCCCTAAATATCACTTTATATATTCCAAAAACATATAAAGTATGTATCAATTAAAAAATAAAGACATTAGGGAGGCAGAGCAAGATAGAGGTCCAGAGACATCTTTGCAGCCATTGGAGATGAGATTGGGGAAAATGGACTCCAGTTACTTCTGGCCTGGAAGCATCACTTAGGGGAGCAGGGAGGCTGCAGGAGATTCCAGGAGCCAATGAAGAGGTCGGAGATGTAGAGAACCAGCACAGAAGACAAGTGCTTATGTGCCAGCAAAGGCCAGCTAGTTTGGCAGTGGGTTTCAGACAGAGAAGCCCTGCCCTACAGGCTTTTTGTTTTGGACTTGTGTACTGACTGGTGCTTCCTTGGGAGAGTTTGGGCAAGTAAGGGATATTAAACAGCGCTCAGTAGCTGTGATGAACTACTGGGAGGAGAAGAGTTCTCCTCACTTGGCTGCCAGGAGGACACCGCCACTGTGGAAGACAGCCCAGGAGGAACACCCTGCAGGGTCCTAGTGCCACCATTGTGCTGGCACGTCTGATGAGCCAGGCAGTCAAACTTTGAGGAAACTCAAGAGAAACCTGCTTCTCCGGGAAAGCAACTTTGTCACCAAGGGGCACTGATTGGAAATGTTAAGAAGGCATGTTTCTTAAGTGGGCTGACTAGAGATACAGGCTCCAACCCTGATGAGATTGAGGACAAATAAATCAGAAAAATGGTACTGGATCGCCACAGCAAATAGACAGAGGCTTCCAGTGCCCATCTTTTATAGCCATATAAATACCATGATTAGGATCTTCTAACCTCAGAACATCACCTGTTGTCCAGGCAATATATCGCTATATATATATATTTCAATTTTTTCCTTATATGTTTTTGTTTGTTTTATTTTTGTATTTTTAATTTTTCATTGTTTCTCTCTTAAATACTAATGGCTCCATTTTTGCTAGTTTTTTTGGTTCCTTTTATTTTTTCCAATTTATTTTCTTAGGTTTTTTGTTTTTTTATTCCTCCTTAGTTGCTCTGTTTTCTTACAGATTATTTTTTACTCTCTTCTGTAATAAGGGCACCAGTTGCACGATGGCTTTTCTCCCCTTTTTGTTCCTTTTTCTGTTTGTCTCCTTTCACCCTCTTTTTGTAAAGATTTTTCTACTTTTCTTATCTTTCCCATATCAATTTCTAAAGTAACAACTAAGTTATACCTCCTTTTTTCATCATATACAATTTTATTTCCAATTTTTTAATTTAATTTTTTTTTTTTTTAGATAGAATGTCACTCTGTCTCCCTGGGAAGAGAGACATGGCATCATAGCCCACAGCAACTTTAAACTCTTAGGGTCACAATTCTCTTGCCTCAGCCTTCTGAGTAGCTGGGACTACAGTATCTGCCACAACACCACGCTATTTTTAGACACAGGGTTTTGTTCTTGATCAGGCTGGTCTAAGACTTCTGAGCTCAAGCAATCTACCCACCATGGCCGCTAGAATGCTAGGATTACAAGCATTAGCCATTACATGTGGCCTCAATTTTCTTTACATACTTCTATTATTTTTTTTCCATTTTCTGATGTTTTATTCTTTGCCTGTCAGTGTTTAATTTATGGAACACAGCCACACCCTGAGACATGAGCTGGAGGGCCACAGCAGTGGCCTGGCTCAAGGTCAAGGAGACCTTGATCCACTAGTCTAGGGTGTCCTTCTAGTGCTGGCCTTTGGAAGGATGCTATTGGTAGGTCCCCACTGTGACATACTGCTGTTTTTTTTTTTTTTTTTCTTTCTCTCTGTTTGCTAGAGGTGGGGTCTTGCTTTTGTTTAGGATGGTAAGGAGCTCCTTACCTTGAGGAATCCAGTCATTATATCTCACTCCCAGAGGCCAGTGTCTCTTTTTCTATTCTTCTCTTATTTTTGTCAACCTTTCATTTTAGTCCCTAACATTTTTCTTTTTCTTTTAATTTTTTATTTCTTTTCTTGCTCCTTGCTTTTCATTCTTCTCTTCCTTTTGGACCTATTACACAAGGACACTTCAACACCTAAGCACAGAGGCAAACTAATTTAAAGAAGGTAAAGTAAAAGGAAAAAGGGAGGGAAGGAAATAGACAAGAAGAAAATACTTATGAGGAGGAAGCAACAGAAAATTCTGGCAACATGAAAAACCAAAAAAGAGCAACCCTCCCCACAAAGGGGTCACAAAGTAGCTAATGCAGAGGATTCTATATATAAAGAAATGACGGAAATGACAGAAAGGGAATTTAAAACTTGAATGGTAAAAACAATGAAGGAAATTGCTGAGAAAGTGGATGATAACCAAAAGGAAATCCAAAACCAGAACCAAACAAGAGTTGAAAGATATGAAGAATATAGAAAGGACACGGTAGAGCTTAAGGTATTAAAGGAGTCAATCAGGGAACTTAAAGATGCTTCAGAAAGTATCAGTAACAGATTAGACCATGGAAAGGAAGAATCTCAGAGCTAGAGGATAAAGCTCTTGAACTAACACAGGCAGTTAAAGAAACAGAAGAGAGAAGGCAGAATATTCATTCACAGAATTATGGGACTTCATAAAGTATTCAACATATGAATTATAGGTATCCCTGAAGGGGAAGAAGATTGTCCGAAAGGAATGGAAGCCCTACTCTGAAGTATTATGAATGAAAATGTCCCAAGTATCACCAAAGATTCTGACACAGTCTTGTCAGAGGGATATCTAACCTGGTGTCATCTCAAATCGAACAAAGGATCTCTAAGACACATTGTCATGAACCTGTCCAAAGTCAAGACAAAAAAGTTTCCACACAACCAAGAGTAAGCTCTAATTGACCTACAAGGGAAGATCCATCAGGGTGATAGCAAACTCTACAGCTAAAACTTTCCAAGCCAGAGAACGATTAGCTACATTTTTACCCTTCTTAAACAAAACAATTTCAGCCCAAAATTCTGTATCCTGCAAAACTAAGCTTTAAAATTGATGGAAAAATCAAATCTTTTACTGATATGCAAACATTGAGGAAGTTTGCCACAAGACCAGTTATATGAATACTTAGACCTATTCTCCACACTGACCACTATAGTGTACCACAGGCAAAGTAAATATCCAGAAACTAAAGGATAAAACCTATATTCCACAGTGACACAAAGGATAAAACTAAACAACAGACTTTCACAAAATAGGATGAATAGAACTCCATCACACTTATTAATTCTCTCGGTAAATGTAAATGGCTTGAATTTCCCACTGAAGAAGAACAGGCTGGCTGATAGAATAAAAAAGTAAAAGCCATCTATATATCATCTCTAGAAAGCACACCCAGCCTTGAAGGACAAAACAAGTCTCAGGAGCACGACAGACCAATTTCACTAATGAATATTGTTTCAAAAATAATAAAATATAAGATAATAGATTGCAGATACAAATTAAAATTTATACATCACAGTCAAGTAGGTTTCATCCCAGGATGCAAAGCTAATTTTACATCTATAAATGTAAATCACCATATCAATAGAAGCAAAAACAAAGACCATGTGATCCTCTCAGTAGATACAGAAAAAGCATTTGACAAAATTTAGTAGATTTTTCTGACATGAACACTTACGAAAATAGGAACGGGTGGCACATTTCTTAAACTCATTGAATCCATCTATGACAAACCCTGGCTAATCTCAGACTGAATGTAGTAAAACATCCAGATTGAATGGAGTAAAACGTCTCAGACTGAATGGAGTAAAACATCTTAGACTGAATGGAGTAAAACATCTCAGACTGAATGGAGTAAAACATCCAGACTGAATGGAGTAAAACATCCAGACTGAATGGAGTAAAAACTTTTCCACTTAGACCTGGAAGCAAATAAGGATGTCCACTACTGCCACTGCTGTTTAACATAGTGCTGGGAGTTCTAGCCAATACAATCAGGCAAGAGAAAAATATAAAGTGTATCTAAATGGGGGAGGGGAGGCAAACTCTTGCTCTTTGCTGCTGAGATAATCTTATACTTAGAAAACTCTGGGAGGTTCAAACACAAGTCTTCATGACAGTGATCAAGAAATACAGTAATGTCTCTGGATATTAAATCAATGTCCACAAATCAGAATCCTTTGTATACTTAATAACAGCCAAGTTGAGAAGATAATCAAAGACATGATTCCTTTTACAGTAGCTCCAAAGAAAATGAAATACTTAGGAATATACCAGACAAAAGAGATGAAGGACATTTCAAAGAGAATTATGAAACCCTAAGAAAAGAAATAGCTCATATAATAGAACATAGAATGCTCTTGGATGTGAAGAATCAACATTGTTAAAATGTCTATTCTACCCAAGCAATCTACAGATTCAATGCATCCCCATTAAAATATCAATATCATAATCTGAGGAACTGGAAAAAATAGTACTTCATTTTGCATGAACCCAGAAAAAGCCCCATAGAGCCAGAGCAATTCTTAGTAGTAAAAACAAAACCAGAGGCATCACCCTACCATACCCAGCTTATACTGCAAGTCTGCAGATATTAAAACAACACACAAAAATAGAGATATGGACAAATGGAGCAGAGTACAAAACCAGGAGATGAAACCAGCCTCTTATTGCCCTCTAATCTTTCACAAAGCAAACAGAAGCATGCAGTGGGGAAAAGAATCCCCATTCAACACATGGTGCTGGGAGAACTGGTTACCACATGTAACAGACTGAAAGTGGCCCCACACCTTTCACCATTTATAAAAATTGACTCAAGATGGGAAACAGATTTAAATCTAAGCTATGAAACAATAAAATTCTTAGAACAAAGTGGAGGGGAATTCCTTTTAATTTTATAAATGTATTTATTTATTTGTTTCACATTAATAAATTTTTACCCTTATATAAAAATTCCCCTGATGACACTCACAACCAGTTATTTTACATGACTTATGTAATGACTTATTACATGTCTGCTTTCAAATGTTACACCGTCCAGCTTGGCTTATGTTTATTCATTTATACCCTTATATATGGGTGTAACTTTGGGGGTAATATTGTTATCATTTCCAAAGTGAAGGTCGTGTTGCAGTTGAGCCCTTCACCCAGGGGTCGTGCTGAGCCCCCTGACATTGCATTAGGTGAGATTCTGTCCACTCTCCTTCCTTCCTCCTATCACCTTCTCTCTCTCCCCCCTTCTCCCCCTGCAGATTCTAGTCATCAACCCCTTCTCAGACTCATACCATGCAAATATCGTCTCCCATTCCAAAGGTTATCTTTTTGCTTTAATTGTTGTGTTCTTAGCTGTGCAAAGCTTTTCAACTTAATTAAGTCCCATTTGTCTGTATTTGTTGTTGTTGTAATTCCTGCTGAAATCTTCATAAAATATTTTCCCAGTCTGACATCATCAAGAGTTTTCCCCCCAATATATAAACAATTGGAACCTTTCTGGACAAGAGATGGTTTATTCTCTTACATTTATTCATTTATCATTTATTTATTTCAGATGGACTTCTTGCATTTTATTATTTGGGTTATAATCTAATGACACTTTATTCATTTTGTGACTCAAATTGTTTCCGCTATGGCCTTTGGAAGCTCATTGACTTGGGCTTCCAGTTTCTTTGTCAGACTCCACAGTTGTGTGTGGGAGCACGTGTGTGTGTGTTTATGTTTTAAACATTCTCTTGCTTTCTAACACTATAAGATATTCCAGGTTCATTGCACATAGTCCCTTTCCCAACCCGAGAGCATTTCTTCATCAGCACTGATTCCCTGCATTACTGGAGAACAGTATTAGAAATCAAGAATTCTTGCTACATGGTCTGATTGCTACTGAGACAATGGGCCGGTTCCCATGCCTACTCAGCTGAATGACAAGTTAACTAACCCTTGTATAGAACTGCAACTGTGTACGTGTATCTATAAGAATTTGCTATGGAACTTTCTATGTTATGCTAAATGTGGGCTTATACCAATTCATCCAACTTGAATTCATGACCACATAGATTACTTCAGTCTTCCCCCCACCCCACCCCACCCCCCCTTTTTTTTTTTTGCAATTTTTGACCGGGGCTGGGTTTGAACCCACTACCTTTGGTATATGGGGCTGCACCCTACTCCTTTGAGCCACAGCCGCCGCCCAGTCTTTTCCCCTTTTTATCTGTACCTTCTCACAATAATGAGAAACCAAACTCTCACCACATGTCATGTAGGTACCTAATTAGTTCTAGTAGATATGTATGATGACTTGAGAACTGTTTAACCTATACCCTTGAATATGTAAATTTTGTAAATTTCATTACATAACAATGTTTTTTGAAATATTTTTTGAAATGTTTGTAAAACCAGATTGTAATAAAAACACGTATACGATCACATACATTCTATGTATTTGATATAACTATTTTGTGTTACCACTGTGCATAAGGTAGATCTATTTTATATCTGTACTGGGTCAGTTCCATATTTATTTAAAGTTTCAAATTCCCCTGGTGATACCCAGAGCCAGTTACTTACTTTATACTACTTATGTGATGGCTCACGTCTGCTTTCAAATGTTACACAGTCCAGCTTGGCTTTGTAACCAGGGAGACATGAAAAGATACTGCTGAACCCTTTTGCTTATGTTTCTGCAAAACTAAGATTTCCTGCGCATACCTGGGTAGTCATAATCTGGATAAGCGCATATTGGGGAGCTGCGCCTGGGAGTCTCTTAGTCTCAGCTGCTTGTCTGTGCACTTTTTATTTCTCCCATACCCTTTGCCTTTAGGAAAGCTCTGTCTAAGTACATGAATATGCTCTGTGGAGTCTTGTTATTCAACCACATGACTTTGTGGCAAGGACTCACAGGGCGATCTGAGATCTGAGGAGGGACTTAGTATAGTAACTTTAGTCTCATACAGATCTGTAGTAGGGCATAACTGAGACCCAGGAGAAAGTGGAACTACGAGAGTGATGACCACAATCACTTTATACCTCTCTCCAGTCTCTCTTCCTAATTAAGCATCTCATTTATCCCATTTTTATATTTTGACATTTTCTGATTCTCGAAGTCCTTTGGTGAGAAGCCAAAAAAAAGCAAACTTTAGCTTAGATTGCTGGTAAATTCCCCCAGGAAAAACTCTTATTCAGAGACATTAACCCTTTCTGAGCATGAATCACCTCCCAACAAAATACTATGTCCAAATGTACAGGAATAATAGATCAGAATTCAGTTACTTTCCCTGGGACATAGCGAACAGGATAAATTTCTAGAAATGGAGAAAAAGTTAAATAGGTCCAAGTATTTATGCTACATTATATTGGTGGCATGAACAATACAAATTTATTGTGCTATGTAATATAATTAATATAAATAAATTTATAATATTTTAATATATAAATTAATTAGCTTTTTGTGTATTACTTGCACATATTAAACACATTTTATTTAGCATAATTTCCCAAATAATAATTCAAAACTAGATTATTGTCCATAATATTAACTAAATTTGTTATTCCAAATTATGTTAATTGTATTTTATATTTTATAAAATAAATTTTTTTTAAACTTCTCATTTGTATGTTGTGGAACCCAGCCCCTTTTTATCTGATTGTTTTTTCCCATTGCTTTAAATTTAGGAAGTCACTTTAATTTCACTTTAGTTAACCTTTATTTCATCTTGTTTCATATTCGATTACTTTAAATTTTAAAATGTTTAAAATGCTAATTTGAAAGTAATTAATGACTATGTTTATTTTAGGTTGAGTATTTCCCAAGTGATAATGTTTCTCAATAAATTTTTGTGAGACTTCTGTTTATATCTCAATTAAAATACCATAGTCAACTAAGCGTTAACTATTGGTTTGTTTATTGAAAAATCAAATTTTGTTATTTGTGAGATTTTTCCTAGTTCTTTTCTTTCTTTCTTTCTTTCTTCGTTTTTTTTTTTTTTTTTGGTAACATTATCCATGTGTTCCTAAATCCCTGCATCAGAATTTTTAAAAAATAAGGTTGTAGTCAATGTAGAGGTGAGACAGAGCACTCTCTTCCTGTTCAGTCTTTACATTACTGAAATGTCATCAGAACTTTTCCACCAGTCACGTCTTAGTTTCTTAATAAATGGGGATGCTATAGCAGATAGAACACCTAACATAGATTGAAGTTCCCTGGTTGAGGTCAGTAGGGGTAAGTTGTGTCACTTTTAAATTATGGAGAAGAGGTGGAAGGAAGGTGGTATAGATTTAATATGTATGTCCCTCCCAAATTTTATCTGTTGAATATTAACCACAAATATAGTTGTATTTGGAAATGGAAGCTTTGGGAAGTAATGAACTCATGAGGGTGAGGTCCTCCTGATGAGACTTGTGCCCTTTTAAGTGGAGACACAGCTAAATAGTTCTTTCCATTCTTAATCATGTGAGGAAATGGCAAGAAGGTGGACCCTGTTGTGCTCTCACCTAACGGGCACAATGTCAGGGTATGTGGTGCACCTCCTGGGTCAGGGGCACAAATGCATGAGAGACCTTACCTGAACAACGCAAGTACTGTAACCTAATCATTTGGAATCTCATATTAATCTGAACTAAAAATAAATAAAATTCAATAAAACAAAAAGAAGGTGGACCATCTGAAAACCAGGAAGAGGGCCCTTACCACGAACTCAGCCAGACTTAAAGCCTGATCTTGGACTGCCAGGCTCAAGAAATGTGAAAACTAAACATCAACTGTTTAAGCTGCTCTGTCTATGGTATTTTGCTATAGCAACCTGTGCTAAGATGAGGGGCATCATCATCCTTTGCATAGAGTTTTGTAACATCAAGAGAGAACCAATGATTGTTATTTATTTTCCTATTCTTTATTTGCACCAATCTGAAATGCAAATCCAGTGTTTGTTAGAGCTGCTTTCTCTTTTCGTGACAAAGCTATTCATATGCCTACAAATGAGACCGAATACTATGAAGGGGTATTATCCAGGGCTAAACACTGCTGTCATTATCTTCAATCCACTGCAAGTGTTTTTCAATTTCATTTAAAATCGATGGTAACTGTGATAACTTGATGTGTTAAGCTCTTGTTTCTAACACCCTCACCCACTGCTGTCTCTTCTGTTGTGTGGCTTCCTTTACGCAAATTGCTCTATCTAGTTTCTTTCAAAGTGTTCATTACCTTCTCTTCGGCACTTATGGCCTCTCTTTTCCACTAACTGCTTCTTACGTCCTGGAAACGCCCTCATGTCTGGGATGTTTCATCCAATTACACATATGTAGGAGAAAAGCACAATGTCTTCTTCTAGGTGGAGCAAATATTTAAATAGAACACAGAAAAGAAGAAGAGTTTGTATTCTGTTTTCCTTTTGAGTCACTACACTAAATTGAATGGAAAATTTCCCAGTGAACTCATTTCCTTGCTAGCCCCAGACACAGTTAACTGATGAAAAATCATATACGGCTTTACTATTCAGTTTATAGTTATTGATTGCTTATGAACACACATATTTCTAAGGTTATATAAAAAATCCTAGCTTTAGTTTTACAAAAAAGATGATGTCAAAGTAAGAAGGATGATGTTAGGCTGTTTTATGAAAAATTTTATTTGGCAAGACTGTCTATACACTCATATCCAAACAATCGTATCTTTTCTATAACCTCAAGAAAATAAACAAATAAAACTCAAAATTCTAAAATACCGTCATGTGATAATTTTTCAATATAAAAATATTTAATGATTTATATTTATTATAGTTAAATTATGAATATTAATAATATCCATAGAAATCTAATTGTAATCTTGTGCTATAACAATAATTTTATCTAGTATGTATATTATATACTATATATGCTACTAAGCAACCTCGTAGGGCACTCTAGAGTAAAAGGTAAGGAATGATCCATTTACGAAAGTTCACCCTAATTTAATGTATTTGTAGAGATAATTAGAATACTGGATCTGTTCATTAACATTTCAAATCTCATTTAAATGTAAATTGTAATATTCTCTTTTTCTGCAACACTAGGTAGTTAGTGTCTTTCATGAGTAATAAGTAATTTGTTCCCCATTAGGTACAAGAACGTATAAAGAGATAAATCAAAATCTGGTAAGAGGCACCATTAAAATGGAAACTCACTTGGTAGAGAGAGTATAAAAAACACTGTGTTCACTATTATTTCATTATTAATGATTAAACCAGTTCATATGTCAACAGCTTTAGTATTGATTAGTTTCCTCTGTGGTGTGGTATCTGTAATGAATGCATGTAACTGAAAATATCTCTGTAAGCTTATATTAAAAAATCAGTTTAATTTTACAAAACCCTTTTCATGGCAGTTCAGATTTTAAAAATCTGAAATGCAACTCTTCTACAAATAGATTTAAGGAGTGGAAAAATAAATAAAAAATCAGGAGGTATATACCACATATAAAACGTCCTCATAATGATATCATACCACTCAAGAAACAGATTTTTAGAATTCATACAGATAAGAAACTTGTTGATGTACAATGAATTGACGTCTTAGTGTATCAGCCTAACTCACTCCTTCCTAATTTATCACTTTGTTCCAGTAACTGATAGTTGCTTTACGACTTTGCTCTTTAAAAAAAGAGTTTTATTAACCAATTAAAACAACGTTCCTGCCTATCTTTCATAAATTTATTTTCTGTCTGTATATGTGTGTGCTTATATTTTTTGTGTATGTGTTAGGATGTGAGTGGGCAAGCGTATAAGTTGAATATGATATAAACATAATTATAAACTTTAGTAAATTGTTAATGCTTAACGTGTTATAAATATATTATCACTGTCTCCAATACCTTCAAAGTTTGAAAGAAGGCAACATAATTCCATGGTTAAGGGTGTATATTCAGAATTTTGGCTCCCTAGGCTCAAATTTGATATTAGTGGTTTTGTTTATGTGTTTTGTCCTTTCTATAATTCTTTCATAAGGAAAGTGGGAATATTGATTTACCAATCTTATAAGTTGTTGTGATGATGTACTCTCAACATTATTTAAAATATATAATCTCACATATGTATAAATTTCCTATCTTATTTCCTTTTATAGATAGGTAATTCCTGTGTTAGTAACAAAATTAATTCTTGCTTTTTCCAGAAATCTACATCTTAGCACGAGTTATGCTATCGTGTGAATGTTTGTGTCCTCTCAAAATTTATGTGTTAAAATTCTAATCACAATGTGATGATATTAGAGGTGAGATATTTAGGAGACAATTAAGCTTTATGGATGTAACTGATGAACAATATTAGTTTCCTTATAAAATATTCCCATTCTAGCTCCCTCACCCTTTTTATCATGTAAGGTCATAATGAGAAGACAGTCATGTAAGAGAATGTGGGCCCTTACCACACTGAACATGCTGGCACCTTGATCTTGGACTTCCCAGATTCCAGAATGATAAGAAATAAATTCTTGTTGTTCATAAGCCACCCAGTATATGATATTTTGGTATAACAGCACAAAGGAACTAGAACAGGATGATTTCAACCTTCTTATCACCTTCTTGCAATGCTCCTTCACAGCCTTGACTATTCTATTCTTTCAAAAACAGAAGTTCCCAGATTAATCAACACAAAAAAAGCCAACAATACCTTATATGAATGGACAAGAGAGATGAATGGAAACTTCTCTAAAGAAGATAGATGAATGGCTAACAAACATATGAAAAAATGCTCATCATCTGTAATTATCAGAGAAATGCAAATCAAAACCACCCTAAGATATCACCTAACCCCAGTGAGAATAGCTCACATCACAAAATCTCAAAGCTGCAGATGCTGGTGTGGATGTATAAGGAAGGAAACACTTTTACACCAGTGGTGGGACTGCAAACTAATACAATCTTTTTGGAAGTAAGGAGAGTCCTCAAAGAACTCAAACTAGACCTCCCAGTTGATCCTGCAATCCCATTACTGGGCATCTACCCAGAAGAAAAAGAGTCATTTTATCATGAGGACATTTGCAGTAGATTGTTTATCACAGTTCAATTTAAAGTTGCCAAACTGTGGGAAAACCTAAATGCCCAGAATTGGATTAACAAGCAGTGGTTTATGTATACTATGGAATCTATTCAGCCACTAAAAAAGATGGAGACTACATTTTTTGTACAACATGGATGGAGTTGAAACTCATTCTTCTTAGTAAAGCATCACAAGAATGGAGAAGGAAGAATCCAATATATTCAGCTTTGATATGAGGACAATTAATGACCTAGTACATGGTGAGGGGTGGGAGGAAGGGGGAGGGAATACCACCTCACCCTGTAAAAAGTTAAATACCACCTGACCACTATTACGAAGTTCTCTATAGGTATAGAGAAAAAGGAATGTTTATACAACATTGGTGGGATTGAGAATAATGCAACCTTTATGGAAAACAGTATGGAGATCACTTAATGAGCTAAAAGTGGACCTATACTATTCGATTTAGAAGTATCACTGTTGGATATCTACCCAAAAGAATAGAAATCATTTTATCAAAAAGATACTTGCCCTTGAATGTTTATTTCAAGTTTATTAATTGATGAGTAGCCAAAGAAAAATGTTGTGTGTGTGTGTGTGTGTGTGTGCATATACACATATATATATGTGCACAAAAAACTAGCCACAAAAAATAATGAAATTATGTCATTTGTAGCAACTGAGATGGAATTGGAAGTCATTATCCTAGGCAATTAAACCAGGAACTGAAAACCAGATACCACATGTTCTCAATAATAAGTTGTACAAATGATGAGTACATAAGGTCACAACAAGTTATAAATGACATTGGAAAGTCAGAAATGGAGAGTGTCCAAAAAGCACGACAAATTAAATGAACACTGTGCTGGGGAGAGACACAGTGAAAGCCCCAACTCTACGGTTTATCCACATAACAAAAACATTTGTGTACTGTTAAATATTTTGAAATTAAGCACAATTTTTCAGTCTTACAGTAAAGAGAACTGGAAAATACAACCTTGACCAAGGGAAGAAGGTTAACATTAGGGAGAATGTCAAGTGGATATCATGGATCTCCTGATATGATGTAATAAATAGGCCTGTCATCTCTTGTAGTCTTCTTTCCCAAAAAATTCATTATCCTAATCTAATCATGAGAATAATGTGTCACAAAGCCAGATTGGTTGACATTCTAAAGCAGTGGTGGCCAGGTGGTATTTCACTTTTTATAGGGTCAGGTGGTATTCCACACGTGATCCCACCACCCCTTCCCCCCCACCTCCTCCCACCCCTCACCATGTACTAGGTCATCGATTGTCCTCATAGCAAATCAAAAAACACCTTCATTAATGTTTTTAAATGAAAAGTTCCTTTTGTGTAGCAGGGACTGGTTTCTTGGAAAAAAATTTTTCCATGGACCTTGGGGAGTGGTTTTGATATGTGTCTGCAAGCAATTGATTTATTATGATCATCTCTATGGGGTCAATCCTCTCCAGTAATGATAATCTATTTTTGCAGCCATTTTCCAGCACTATCATCACTGCCTTGCTTCCACCTCAGATCATCAGCCATTATTCTCATAAGCAGTTTGCAACCTAGATCCCTCACTGGGCCAGTTTATAGTGAGGCATTTGGCCTTGTGCTTGGAGACTAGAGTTCTAAAGGATACCTGGCTTCCTCAAGACTGTCAAGGACTCATGAGAAAGATAGAAAGGCTGAGAATCTAACACAGAACAGAGGAAACTAAGCAGACATGGAAATTCAGGGCAAAGCAGTGCTCTGGATTGGGTCTTGGAACAGAAAGAGGGGAAAATGGAAAAAAATGGTAAGTCTGTAAAACAAAAAGTTGTGTTTCTCTCCTAAATACTAACTCAGCCTCACATTTAGAAAATATCAGTCAGGCTCGGTATGGTGGCTCATGCCTATAATCCTAGAACTCTGGGAGGCCTAGGTGACTGGATTTCTTGAGCTCACAAGTTTGAGACCCCCATCTCTAAAAATAACCAGGCGTTGTAGTGGGCACCTGTAGTCCCAGCTACTGGGGAAGCCAAGACAAGAAGACAATCACTGGAGCCCAAGAGTTTGAGGTTGCTGTGAACTGTGACACCAAGGCACTCCACTGAGGGTGACAAACTGTCTCAAAAAAATAAATAAATAATAAAAATAAATAGAATAATGAAATAAAAAAAGAAAATATAAGTCAAACACAAATTGATGAACATTGTATAAAATAACCAAATCAATACTTTTCAAAATTGTTCAGATCATGAGAAACATGAAGAGACAGAAAAAATTGCCAGATTGAAGGAGACTTGAGAGGATAAGACAACTGAAATGCAATGTGGTATCCTAGAACAGAAAAGGACATTTGTGGGGAAAATGGGTGAAATCTGAATAATGCCTGTAGTTTAGTTAGCAGTACTGTGTCAATGTTATATAAGATGTTAGCATTAAGGAAACTGGAAGAAGATGTATAAAAGGAACTCTCTCTACTCTTTTTTTCAATTTTTCTATAAATTTTATATTCCAGAATAAGATTGTTTAATGTTGCAAAGTACACAGAGTGCAGGTATTTCTGGAGCAAAT
The DNA here is from genome assembly GCA_963574575.1 of Galagoides demidoff. NCBI lineage: Eukaryota > Metazoa > Chordata > Mammalia > Primates > Galagidae > Galagoides > Galagoides demidoff. Next base: position 70,537 of record CAUYQV010070204.1, read on the forward strand.
TGATTGCACTGGTTTAATCATTCCACACTATAAATGTATGTTACAACACCATTTGTACTTCATAAAAACTATTTGTCAGTTGAAAAATAAAATTAATTTTGATGTTGTATTTACTGTGAAGGTTTTCATTAATGTTTTTAAATGAAAATTACATTAATAAATTATTATCTGATTGCAGAATTTTTTGGTTCCCCTTAAATTTTTCATACACTTCAAATGCCTCACTGGCCTCACTGTGATCGTGGCCCCAGCACACTTTGTTTACTCAGCAGAGAGAGAATTCAAACCCCTATTCCATAAGTAAAAGTTAAAGTATAACACCAAATTTGGTCAATTTATCCCAATGTGGATAAATATAAAATATTGAATCAGAGGAAGAACTAAAATTATTTGCATTAAAACATCTTGACAAATTCACCTTGGTCATGAATGTCATGGAGAAAAATTTATAGTGTCTCACAAGGCAGAGATTTGTTCCTAGAGACTCAGCAGAAAATCACCGTCTGTATGGCAGTCTGAGAGCTGAGTGGCCAACAAATTGCCGACTATTATTCTGTAGGTTTTTTGGTTCTGTGTAGGTTTCAACCCAGTTAAACCCATCATGACCCTGAGGCATGATGGGAACTCAGGGTGAAATGCCGCGGCTGAACGTGCACAGTAGCAGTGAAACTACCAAGTGCAGCATGAAAAGTCAACAGTAACGCTGTCAGCAGTACCTCGACCCCAAATCATGATTGGAACGGATCGGAATACTGCTGCCAGTGCCTGAGTGCGATTTAATATTAAGACTTCCTTTCTTGAGAACTAATTAGATATGTGAAACTGGAAACATGGTAACTTCCACAGCCATTTAGAGTGGTGACCATTAAGCTATGTAGCACTGCCAAACATCAGGATAGAAGTTAAGCTTTTTTAAAGAAATTACCGAAACACAAGTTTTCACAGCATCTGACTAAATCTGTAATGGTCCAGATTGGTCAATGGGTAAGGTAAACGTATACGGAAACCAAAGATTGAATAAACTAGTGTTCTGATGGACTTGACAGAATCAGACATGATTTTTAAGTCACAGAGTTTTAACAGACCAAAAGATACTAATGAAGTATGATTCACTTAACTAGGCTTTCTCTTTCATCCCATTCATAGAGAGGAATTTGGTTTGATTTGTTATGTGGGAAGATGTGAAATATAGAAATATTAATGGAAAAGATTTCATACAATGGTAAAGAGAAAACAGGTTCATTATACTGATGAAGTTTCGATTGTGGAAAATTCATGAACACCAATAGGAGCATTGCTGTCTTCCAAGGCAAGCACACCTTTGGTGTGGTTCTAATCGGCTACTTTCCCAGGCACAAGTACAGGAAACTGAGTCAGGCATTTGGTACCCCAAATACTAAGTCGTGGCCTGGGGAACAGAGGGTGTGCACTCAACATTTAGTATGTCTGTGCCTCAAGGAGTGTGATATTATACAGAAAAGACAGAAAACTATGGCAGATGAAAAGAAAGATGGGAAAACTGTTTTCTGCTTTTCAAAAACAGAAAAGGACACCTCAGAAATGTTCATTTTAACTGGACCTTGTAATCTACGTAGCCAGCTTTAAATAGGAGATTTGCTAAGACTCGTTCACATAACATACAAAGGTTGTTTGAAACATCCTGCAAACAGTTAATTCTGAAACCAATTACCACCATTAAATTTTAAGAAATCACTGTGTAATGCCACAGAAGACATCCCCTCAAGCCTTGGAAAACAAATAACTGTGTTTGAAGGATCTCACAAATACAAATAGTTTTAAAAAATATTAGTAGCCTTGTAATGGGCTTATTTGTGTCCTGTGAAGAGAACACACTCTTCATTTGAAACATGTTTCTTACCATCTTTTAAAGCAACTAGAAAAGAGAATCTAAGGAGAAACTTGAGGGGCACCGGAATTATAGAACTTGGAAAAGGCTGGAATCTACAGGGTGTGATTGGCCCCTATCATCTCAATGCACACTTGACGTTGGATGTATCTGTCTTGCGCTGTATGCCAAAGCTCCTTTGCTCCTTTGAATGCATGAAAAATAAATGTGGATGCATTTCAATAAACAGCATAGAAAGGACTTTCATGATAATGAGAAGAAATGACCTCGAGTTAATAATGTGTTGTCTCCTCACTGAATTTCTAAAAGGACTGATTATAACAAACACAATAAAATATGTTTTTTTGTAGTAGAATAGGCATAATTTCTTTGAGTTTACTCACAAAGTGGGAACTGTCTTGGTGAGTATGGGAGAAGAATCAGGGGGTGTTGATAGTTTGTCATTAGTAAATCTGTCACATCCACTGCCTGGACAAACACTCCGCAGTTGACCCGTAATTTCCTCCTACTCTAAGGCCTATAGATTTGTTTCTTGATAACTTGCACGGTGTCCACTAGTATGCAGTATGCCTGAGAATGATCATTTTTTTGTGAAAAATAGATTTAAATCTTAATATTGGGGACTGATCTTTATCTATAATAGGTAATATGTATCTTACCATTATCCAGTAATATCCAGAATACCCTATAGATATTCTGTGATCATGATCAATGCTTCTCAGAATAACAATGCAACGATCTTTTAACTCACACTTTTGGAAACAATTTTTTACCCTTGTGTAAATTAATGGAAATTTAGATTTCTTTTTAATTATTTGATTATTGTAATGGAATATATACAAGGGAAAGTATGTGCATTTTAGACACATACAAATGTTTTAAAGTGTCCCATAAATTATTAAAGGTGGGCTCCCACATCACAGGAGACCTAAACCGTAAGCCAGGTGTTGTACGTCAGCGATGCTCTGTCATTAATTAGCTGGTTGTCCTGTGAGTGTCAAACAAGTTCCCTGAGCCTCAGTTTTCACACTTATAGAACAAAGGTGGTGATCTGGGTTGTCTCTAAAGTCCCCTTAAAATATGTGACACCTACTGTAAACATCTCCGATAAAAACTTCACATATTGATTGAACTAATACCGGGTATTTGTATCTTTCTTTTTATGTCTTACTGTTAACTACATTTTAAGCAGAAGGGGGAAATCCCCAGAAGACTGCAAGGATACAACTACACAAACATTTAAATGGCAAACTATATTTTACAAAAACAAAACAAAACAAACAAACAAAAAAACCCAAAATGCAGTATGATTTTAACTGGATAATTTAAACTGAAGTGTTTATGTATGAAGAGAAACTTGACAGTTTTTATTTCTTTTAGAAATTTACTCTTATACTTTGTTTAGCCTTAGGAGGATAATATTACCTGTTCTACCATCTGTTAGAGTCGATACCATAAATGTTAACACTGATTATTGTTTGAAACAGTAGTATATAACCTCACCTATGAGTTTGTAATGTGTAATCATTAAATTACAATTCTAATCGTTAAATTATCATTAAATTATATTGATTATTTGATTTTTCACTTTAAGAAGTTACCACATAAATATTGGCTTTGACTTTGGGTACAAATTTCCATAGGTAAATTCATTATTTCTTTTTTGAAATGCCCCCACAAAACAAACAGAATGTTTTAACAAACCAGAGACCATTACCAACTACCTCAATAAATAGCTGAACTATAATTTACAAGACTGCTATTGTGAGTTTGGCAAGGTAATACAACCAAATATAAAATTCAGCCCTTTCAGGAATAACCATTTTGGAGTTGCTATTCAATCCTCACTGAGGCATAATAGAAGCAAGTTATGTAGCCAAAAGGAAAAGGGGATCATCCATTTACCCATGAATTGGTCTGCAAATTGAGCATAGAAACACCTCTGGATTAACACTTTTCACATAAGTGGATGATGATTTTTTCCATATAACTGAATAAACTCGGTGGTGAAAGGCACTAATTCTCTGGCACATGACTGTTCCCATAAGCAAGTCTTTCTAGATCAGTGGTTTTATTTGAGCTCTCCAAACCGGCACATCTCTTCTCAGAGTCTGTTTTCACTAGAAGTTCATGTTCCTTCCAAATGTTAATAGAGTCTAGACACTTCAGTGAACTCTGCTCCTATTCCTTGCCAGGAGTTTTATCCTAAACTTTTCAAATATCTTAGCAACTATCAAATTCATTGACTTTGAACCCGCTATTATCATAGTAGTCTTTTAGCTTAAAAAGGAATCATCAACACATCACACAGTAACTGATTTCATGAAACCTTTGTTTTTCCTTCTTGGTGTTTATGCTAGGGCTCCAATTTTGTACTTTCTAAACTAAAACTAAAATGGTGCTATTTTTTTCTATTCATGTTTCTTTGACAGTTTTAGTTAAACATCTGCTTCTTGGTTGGCAAAATGCCATTAATTGCTAAGTTTTTCCCCCAAAAAGCAGCACTTTTTTTTTCTTTGCCTAGTTCTCTTGTACATTAATGACTTTTTTGGTAATGTATTCAGTCACAATACAGTAACAGCTCTACGTGCCAAGTAAAAGTAATTTTTGCCAATGGAAAACCACTGCAAGATTTTTCGAGGTTATCTAAGGTGCTAGAAGGCTATGTGGTTATATGAACTAATTATACTTGACATAATTTTATAGATATCCTATTTTATTCTTAATATGTTAATCAGTCACAGGAAACAATAAATTTATTAATTTTAGAAATTAACAAATGTCCTATGGACAATGATGATGAGGAAAAGATAGTTTCCCAGAACTGTTAACAATACAGAATTCTATAACCAGAGCTCTACAGGGGCAGGAGGGACCAAGTTTTGCCTGAACACAAGGAGAGAACTCTACAGAGAGAGTGACCTTTTATAACCTGTGACTTTTCTTTCAAGCACATGACTGGAGTGCAACAAACCTTCCAAGAGGGAGCTGAGACAAGGTGGGTCCCAACCTCTCTCATATTCCTCCCTTCAGTGTTCTGCTGGTATTCCTTGTCAGTCATCAGCCATGCAAGAGTATAAAGCAAGGGAATTTTCCAATTTAATCAAGATACATCAGTCCTACGGAAAAAGTGAGGTGGATTCATGGAAGTATTCTGTACAACCCTCTTTTGCATTATAACATTCACTGTTGTCCTCTGTTTAGTTGAAAAGCTGTGTAGCAGAAGACACATCAGTTATCAAACCTGGAATAAAGGCAATACAGTTTTACATCTACCTGCCACATGAAGTGTTAGCTACCACCGTACTCTTCAGACAAAATGTCAGGGAGACAAGGGCCATGCAATTAACATCACAGACAATTTCTACTACTGTCCCCTGGTGCAAGTGCCCCTGAGCCAAAGTTGGTCGTCACTGTTGTTTCCTCCACCAGCCTTTCCACTGTCCCTTTACCTTCTACCAGCATCTCACCTAACAGGGCGTTTTATCTGGCAGAGTGATTCAAATCTTTACCTCTGCAGGAAGGACTCCATGACGATTTGGTCTTTATTGCCTCAGTTATCCACTGGTCAAGATTACTGGGCAAGACAGTATGAGTCGGCATCCCAGTGAATTTGTCATCACCCCCTATTTCTTCAGTGGGTAGCAGCAATCTGTCATACAGCTGCTGATTGAGAATCCTCGACCACTGACACTCTTCAGTCAGTGGTAGCAGACGAAAGAGACACAGGACAGTGTCAATTTTATGTTCAATGGAACCAGTATTATGTTTCCTTGAAGCATTTCTCTTGGTCACTGGCACCCCCAAACCAAGTGAGCCCAGAGTTATAGTACCAGGACAAACAAACAATAACAAAAAGCTTCAAAAAGCCTATGTTGATCACAGTAATTGAAACATTATCAGTTGTACCCTTTGTTTGCATACTCTGGCAAAGGTGGCACATAATATACAGGCTTCTCATTTAGGCAATTACTGAAACCATCTTCTGATACAACTCACCAGGTTTTCAGGATGTTATTACCCTGTTGATATGGTAACTCACTCCTTTTTTTAATATCAGATTAATATGAAGGTACAAAAATTAGGTTACATTGTTTGTATGTGCTAGGTAAAGTCTAAGTTGTAGTTAAGTCCTTTACCTAGGATAGCAGTTCTCAACCTGTGGGTCGCGACCAGTGAAAATACATGCTGCATATCAGATATTTACATTACAATTCATAACAGTAGCATAATTACAGTTATGAAGTAGCAATGAAAATAATTTTATGGTTGGGGATCACCACAACATGAGGAACTAAATTAAAGGGTCACAACATTAGGAAGGTTGAGAAGCACTGCCCTAGGAGATGTGCCATCTACCTTTACATTGTGCCCATTTGGTGGGAGCTGGTCCATCTCCTTCCCTTCTCCCCACTCCTGCTTCTCCTTCCACTGCCCCCCGCAAACACTTGAATTAATTTTTGTGGGTGTGGGCAGGGCATGTAGTAATTCACTTCTGAGCAAGGAATTTTACTGCTTTATCAAGCCAGCCAATTCCAGGATTAATGATTTCTTTAGGAATGAATCCATGTTTAGATGGAAGAGATCTAATGTGGGGTAAATTGGGGTATTATACATGTCTCTGAATATTGGTACTGGCAGCAGCACTGCAGCCAAATAATTCAGATCTGTTCCTTAGATATATGTTTATTCTTTGAAAAATGTTCCCTTAGATAATTACCCTTCTACCAGAAAGTCACCTGATTGACACTCGCCTGCACTGTCCACAGAATGGTGCCACCTCTGGGGCTGTGTTGGCCTCTGCAGTCGTGATCACTCAGGGGTGGGGACAGCAATATCAGAGTGGGTGAGCAGATTTTGCTGAACTGGCATCTATTTGATCCTTGGCTTTATGGCTACTCGGCACACGGGCCCATTAAGCAGAGGAAAGGGACAAACCGACAGGTAAAATAGGTGATAAAACAGGTTTTCACATCCGCATTATTATTTAGACTTTCTTCCACAGTTAAATATATGCCAGTGGATATAAAAAGGAAAATAATGTCTTTATATTTTCAATTTTACTTTTCCAGATCTATAAACTGCAAGCCAAAATATTGGTCTCCACCTATAAATTACAATACATAAGTAGTATAACTTAAACAGTAATAAGAAAATGAGGCCGCATTGATTTCTCCACCCTTTCAACAGCCATGGATAAAATTCCAAGAGGTCATAACACAATGTTTTAGGATAAGATGACAAAAACAGCAGTGCTGTGTGCTGTGTCCCCCCGCAATTCATAAATTAGATATCTAATCCCCAATATCTTATCACTGTTTTTTAAAAAGGGCCATTAAAGAAATGATTAGTTTAAAACAATTAAATTAAAACTTGTATGTTATCTATGAAGCTTAATGATAACAGAGATTTCTATCTTTATTTATACCTATATTTCTGCTACCAGAAAGGTGACCTCCATAAAGTGAAATTTCAGCATGTCCTTAGAATTTGTATTTGAACAGTTTGATGCAACTGTCTATCTGGACTTAGAGAAAAAGAAGGAGAAGATACATTTTGACATTTATTTCTCTTAGCTTTCATCAATTATAAAAATCAAACATTGAGAAATTGTCATTACTTTTTATCTCTACCAAACTGTACGTGTGTTTTAGCACTACGACTGGTGGACATATCAGGATACAATAAAAACTTTTCCTAACTCCAGCTGTCCTGTGACTAATTGAGACCAGGTAGGGCAACATACAAGGTTGATGACACAAGGTGCTATCTTATTTAAAGTTAAATATCTTATAAAAGCCTTTAGAGTAGCTAATTATGTAAAGTTTTAAATCAAATAAAAATAGTAACATTACTAATGGCCGGACATAAAGCAGATGGCCACGTTTATAGTTATCACATTATCTAGGCAGTCTGTAAACCACTGCTTTTATGAGAGTGAACTATTACTTTAATTTTGGTCAACATCTGTGATTTTTGCAGTAGAGAATAACCTGGCAATAAAAAGAACAATGGTGCATACCAGGGGTGCTAGATTGCTTCTTTTAAAATATTTTCTCACATGGCATATTTAAATTAAAGCAAGATGATTGCACTTTTATTAATGCGACAGACTGACAATGGAACATTCATGGCTCTCATCTTTGGTTATGTTATTTCTAAGTACCCAATTATCTTTTACTATACGTAGAATTGAAAGGTACTACTTGTATTTAGAAGGAGGGAAATGAGACACGTTAACAGTGAATAAAGGATTCATTTGCTGAATGTTAATACTTTCTCTTCCAGTCCTCAAGTGTTTATAAAGTCATGTGTTCCAGGAATAGGCATTCCCTCCTCAGGGTAAAAAGATTGCTATTTCATGAAAAGAGAGATAGACAAATACAACTCCTGGAGAACTGGAAGTGACTTCACAAAGTTACCTCATAATTCATCATAATTGATTTTTTTTTCCTTTTTTTCCTGGAATAAGTTAGATGTCCTTGCTAAATAATCTTTCCAATTCAGGTAGTTTGCCATTACTACTTTGCTGCCTGCTACTCATTTGTGAAATTACTTCTTAATCTAAGATTCTATAAATGTTCATATGAAATTTTACTAAAGAATGTATGACAGTTTATACCATAATAAATAGTTTAGATGCTCATTTTACTTGTTAAAATGTGAGGGTTTTGATGGAAGGAATTGTGTTTAGTTCTGTTCAAGAGAGTAGACTTTAGTCCTTTAGAACAGGAATTTTGACAGCAGATTGCCTTGAGTTGAGCTTTCAAAACCTGAGTTATGTGAACTTGAGCAAATTAGCTACCTTCTTCCTTTGCCCATTTCTCACTTGTGAAAGAGCATGTAACAGACCAGAATTATTGAGTTACACTTAGGGTTCAATTATTTATTACTGTATCTCTTCTTACTTGTATCACAAATTCTCCATAGAAGGTCTGGTATTTAGTTAGAATTAAATGCATATTAGTGTCTTTATTACTGATAACCCATGGTGTGATTTAAACTCCTAAAACTTCACTGCCTGTCACAAATAGAGACTCAGTAATTATATGTTCATTTAGTTAAGCATCAAAAAATGACTAGCAGAAGAATAGGAAAACTCCTTACTCAGGAAAACTAGATAAAGCAAAATTAATTCACAGATTAATTTTCTAAATTAAGAAAAGACTAATGTCAATAAGTCTACCACATGGTTCACAGTGTTCATCATGGAAGATTACACTTTGTCCATGAAGGCAGCTCTTGGGTATCTCAGCTGTACTTGGTGAGCAGCTGCCAGAATAACTTAAGTGAAATTTATCTAAATTAAATTTATATCATACATTACACTCTGTGGAGTATTCATTTATTGAATATTCAACTTGTACCTGTGAAAAACATAATGAATTAATGAAGAGTCACTTTAACTAGTTGAAGGGATACCACTTATACAAGAAAAATCAAAAAGACTTTTTCTAAAAAGCAGTGATTAATCCTAGACTCTTTACTTTTCCTGTTACCATGTTTCCCCGAAAATAAGACACTGTCTTATATTTATTTTTTCTCAAGAAGACACACTAGGGTTTATTTTCAGGGCATGTCTCCATGCTGAAATGGATGGCATGGCCATGCAGCATATCTAGACCATCACTAGGTCTTATTATTGGGTTAGGGCTTATATTCAACAAATGCGTAGAAATCCTGCTAGGGCTTATTTTGGGGGTAGGTCTTATTTTTGGGGAAACATGGTACTTCTCCCATCCCCAATGTTCAGATAGTTGGTAATCTCTGTGATTTTTGTTTATTCTTAGAGAATTTAGGTTTCCAAAATAGGATAAAAGACAATATGAGGACCAGATATAATAGAACTAGTACTAAGTCAAAGTGAGAATGGCATTACTGGAGAGTTAATAGAGATGAATGCAACTCAAATATCTCAAACTATTAATAAAGGAGTAGAAAATCACCCTTCTAATGAACACATACTTACTGACCTCCCTTTATGTGCCAGGCACTGTTTGGAATGCTGACCACGAGTGGAAGTATGAAAAGTGAGAGTCCTGGGGGTACCTCAAAGAAAATCAACAGAGATATAAAGGAAGTAAGCTATAGTTAGAGGAAAGAATAGCATCTATATATTAGAAAAATACTTCCATGGAAAGTCATAGAAAAAGTGCAAAGACCATCAGATGGTAGGCGGAGTCTCATGTTAAAGGATGAAGAGTGAAGAGCCCCATGTGCTATAGTGAAGAGAACAAATTAGAAGCTTGAGGTGAGATCAGAAAGCAGAGAAGACAGATCTGCAGGGCATTGCAGAACACTCTAAAGATGCGGATTTTTATTGTGAGTGAATTAAAAATTAGGAGTTCTGAGAAGTGAAATGACTCACATTTTTGCAAAATAATTTGACTTGCTTTGTTGAAAACACCCTGTAAGGAGGAGGGAAATAGTGACACCAGCGGTAATAATCAGGCTTAGAGAACTAGATGTGTCTACCAAAGTTACAACAGTGAGGACCAGGAGGAACTTGCCATATGCAGAAAACACTAGGGGACACACCTTGAGAAACACTTTAGTAAATGCACAAAGAGGCCCATGACACTTACCACTGTTTATATCTTTACTTGTAAATGAGGTGGACATCTAATTTTAGGTTATTTTTACTATTTCTATTAGAATTGCTATAACACTATTGCATAACAAGAATATGACACTGTAAACACAAATGAGCACTATTATTTAAAACAATTCACTATATAAAATTATTTAATTCTTTAAGTAATCTTTTTTTCTGATTATAAATCTGATGGCTTTTATCCATTCTCTCATGAAGGACACTTGTATTCTGTTTTATAAGTATGCATCTTATAACTAACTCATACTTTATTCTTTTTTGCAGATAACCATCTCTCCTATAAGTCATTTAATCTAAATTTTTAGTTACATATTTTAATTTGAGTCTTTCCTAAGGTTCTTTAATTTTTTTCAAAACCTTTTAAATAAATGTTTATTGAGTACTTGAGTATACAAGAATATGATTCTAGTACCTTCACACACAAATGTTTATTTAGATAATTATAATGTCATTGAGTAAAATAATTGACTTCCCTTATTTTTTATATCTTTTTTAAACATTTTATTTAGTTTCTAGTACATAAAGAAGGGTGTTCTCATGCCATCTTTTCTTTTTTCTTTTGATTGATATGAGGGCACCAATTACCAGGTCACATGTTTGTGCTATTAGGTAAAGTTGAAGTTGTAGTTGAGCTCTTCATCCAGGGGGTATACCAAGATCTTTTTCTTGGTATCTCAACTGCTAAATGATGAATTATATCTTCATATAATGTTTTAGGTGAAGAATTTAAGTGAAAACACATAATTATTTTTAATTATAAGTTAATTTATCTAAACATTTTAAATATACATGATAGTATGGTTTGAGTGTGTTTTTCTCAAAAATCAGTATTGTTGATACTATTGTATCAGACCTAATCAGAGGTGATTAGGTCACAAGAATTTTTTCCCTATTAATGGGATTAAGGCTACTATGGAAGAAGCTTCATGCAATGTTTGACAAGCTTGCTCTTTAACTAGTCTGCTGTATGCAGAAAAGACTCTACCTCTCCAAAAGAGGCAGTTTCAGTGAGATTCAAACCAATGGGGGCCTTGATCTTGGACTTTCCAACCTCTATAACTGTAAGAAATAAGTGTTCATTCTTTATAAATCACCTAGTCTCACATGTTTCATTATAGCAGCACAAAACAGACTAAGCCATGTGTCTTCTTCAAGGAGATGTACAGAGATAGCAAATGCTAGATGGTTTTAAGTGTATGTATTTGAATCATCAGGAGAGCAAGGAAGGTTAATTAAGCCAAATTATCATATGTTGTAGAATAAGACACATCAAACATTAGAAGGATCATGAATTCCTATATTTCTCATTAAATAATGTTTTATTGAAATAGGACTACAAGTACATAAAGTGGACTGGCAGATTACATACCCATCAGGTTACTTTTGTAAAATCTGGGGAGCTGTTTGATTGCATACTGAAATAACTTTTTATGTATATATAGGTCTGACAATTAAGTTTATAACTAATCCTAGAAAAACTGCTATATAACTCATTGTTGAATATTAGTACAGTCACATTTGAGGTACTCCCTTTGGGAAACTATGCACCAATGGCCAGTGCCTAGTGTGCCTCTTCAAAGTAACTATGGAACTCTTTTTCTGGTATGACCATCAGAGCTGTCATTGTATAGCACACAAAATCATGCAATGACAATAAATGTCACACAGTAACAATAAATGTGTGTGTGCCACCACACATCAACATGAATACAGCTGTCGGAAACTGATATACCAAAGTTATGAAACCTTACTGAGTTGTTTGTACAGTGCTGCCAATATAAGCACATGATGGCAAATTTGCACACTTTGTCAGACCCTTTGTAGGATGACAGCTGTGACGGTCATTTCAGAATTGCTCTGAAGGATGGACTATACATAGGCAGCAGTACATAGCTTCCCAAGGGAAGTACTTCGAAGGTGACTGCAGTGACATTCAGCAACAAACTATGTATGCTTTTGCTAGGATGAGTTTGGAAGCTTAATTGTATGCAAATGTCTGTTTTATCATGCAATGTAAAAGCCTAAAATGCTGTGAGTTTAACAAACTAGTCAATCTTAGCTAGTATTTCTAGGGAAAAAATATAATGAACTGGACATTTCAAATGTATCCTTGAAAAAAATACGATGTGGAAGTTGAACATACAATTGTGGTATTTAAAGATGAAGCATCTACAAAAGCCAAAAAAAAAAATGCTACATGGCACAGATTTGACTAGGTTTTAGTAAAACTGTGAGAGATACGTACAGGAGTGGTTCTCCTGAGGTGATGGCAGTGAGAACAAAAAGGAGAAAATAGGTGCTGGACTCATTACAGAGAATATGCAAGTCAGTGCTGGGGAGTCCAAGGAGGAGGTTTAGAACAACACAGTCACTATAGAAAAATAAGGAAGGTGTGAAAAAACAGAATTATTTGGGGGAAAAAAAGGAATTGAGGATTTTAGCAACTACATTATCTTTATTTTAAAACATTGAATATTTCACACTTTCTTTTACAAAAACAAAGTCTCATAGGCACAGTCCAGGAGGAGACAAATTATCCACTGATGAACAAATGAATGATCAATTGATCTATTTATTTATTTTTCTAGGTATTGTGTGTGTGCATGTGCATCCAATGTGTGTGTGAAATGAGATTAACACAGGGTTGAGAGAATGCTTAAGTGTGTGAGGCATAGGGTCTGGGATCCATTTTTAAAAATTCAAAAAGAAAATCCTCTCTCATAAAGTTAAGCTGAAATCTGAGGGTAAGGAATATATGCAAAATGGTATGAATAAGTTCTACGGCGTTGGTATGGAACTAAATGTGCTTGGTGAGTTTAATTAACAGCAATGAGGCCAGAGTGGGTGCCCCAAAATGAATGAAAGCAAAGGAGCTTTACAAAAAGAGGTCACACAGAACATCTGCAAGCTGACTGTCCAAGCTTCAGAGGATCTATGGGCATTATTCTACACATGATTCAAAACCATGGTAAGATCATCACAGAACACTAATACTTTGCCTCATTTTTAGCAGAATTACTGTGTCTTTCTTTTTCACTTATTAAATCATAGCTGTGTACATTAATGCAATTATGGGGTACAATATGCTGGTTTTATATACAATTTGAAATATTTTCATCAAACTGGTTAACATAGCCTTCATGGCATTTTCTTAGTTATTGTGTTAAGACATTTATATTCTACACCTAGTAAATTTCACACGTACCCTTGTAAGATGCACTGTAGGTGTGGTCCCACCAATTACCCTTCCTCCACCCATCTTCCCTCCTCCCCCTCCTCTTTCCCCTTCTTCTTGGGTTATAATTGGGTTATAGCTTTCATATGAAAGCTATAAATTAGCTTCATAGTAAGGCTGAATACATTGGGCACTTTTTCTTCCATTCTTGAAATACTTTGCAAAGAAGAATATGTTCCAGCTTCATCCTTGTAAACATGAAAGAAGTAAAGTCTCCATCTTTTTTAAGGCTGGATAATATTCCATGGTGTACATATACCACAATTTATTAATCCATTCATGGATTGATGGGCACTTGGGCTTCTCTTATGACTTAGCAATTATGAATTGGACTGCAATAAATATTCTGGTACAAATATCTTTGTCATAATGTGATTTTTGGTCTTCTGGATATATACCTAGTAGAGGAATTGTAGGATTGAATGGTAGGTCTAACTTCAAGGAAGTCATGAATGATGCCTGGAGGAAAGGCCAGGTTATTGCAACTGCCTAGATAAGAAACTAGTGTCCCTTCATTCTATACTGTCACCTGTAGAA
>CAUYQV010070207.1:0-19810 GCA_963574575.1 Galagoides demidoff
TTTAAGGCAGAGTCTCACATTTTTGCCCTCAGAGAGTGCTGTATCATCAAAGCTCACAGCAACCTCAAACTCTGGGGTTTAAGTGATTCTCTGGCCCCAGCCTCCCAAGTACCTGGGATAACAGGCAGCCTCCACAACATCTGGCTATTTTTTAAAAGACAATGTCTGGCTCTGCCTCAGGCTAGTCTCCAACTCCTGAACTCAGACAATCCACCCGTCTTGGCCTCCTGGAATGCTAGGATTACAGGTGTGAGCCACAGCACCTGGCCCAAAAGTTTTTTAATAATGACTACTACTTTAACATTTCTCCAGATATACTTACTGAAAAGGTCCATGCGTGAGCAACATGCCCTTGTGCAGAATGGATCCCTGTCCCTCCCACATCTGAAATAAAATGCTCCAAGAGGCATCATTTCCTGGAACCCCAGAACCATGTCCTCTGAGCAAATGAGAAATGGACTGGAAGGAAGATCATAATCACTTTAGAATAGGAGTTTACGTTCACATTCTGGAAACTCATGGTCCCATAAATTCACATCCTCCATACCCATGAACCCATGGGAACAGCCTCCATCTAACCAAAATGTCTGACTTGAAAATGGGTTCCTCTTTGACACACCAGGATGGCCGTCAGTAACTTATCTTATTCTTTAATACACGTAAGCAATTTTTTTTCATGTAAGCAAATTAATTCTAATAAATACTGGAGCCAGGTCATCTATTCTTTCTAAATGTTCAACATGCTTATTTCTCTCTGCTATCTCCATCATTAAAATAAAAAATAAAATAAAATAAATGCAATCCCCCTTTAAATAGCCCACAGTTTCTTGGTTCTCTGGAAGATAAAGTTATCTTACTCATCCTTGTATCGCTTTCCAATTGTCCCCCTCACCCCAACCAATATAGAGGCTTACATCTACTCACCACAGGGTAAGAGGCATTTTCACCTTTTTACAAGATACCTCTGTTTCTAAACAATGACTCTGGTCTGATCCGAGAGGGCAACACCTGTCTCTGGAAACCAGCTACCCACCTGTGATGTCAAACTGAGGGATCCTGATTTGACAGTCCCTGGGGATCCTGGATCTTACCCTCTTTGGCCCCATCTCTGCAATCTTCCTGTTATTAACATTGTCCCTTGTCTTATCCAATACCTGTCCTCATTTTTCAAGACGGGGAAAAATGGTCAACCACAGTTGCAACCCAATTTCTACCACTCCCAAACCTTCTCCTAATGACCCCCAAATGCACACAGTCTTACCTACACATGACTTGTCCTGCTGAGTACAACTGTGACCCTATTCAGCCAGAAGCAATTTCAAAAGACTGACCATTGTCACCATCAAAACTTTCTAAGAGTTCAAAATGTTAGGGAGCCCAATGCAGACTCACACATACCCTCCTCCTCCCTCTTCCTCCTCCTCTGTTCCTAAGACAAAGAACACAAAGGACCTACTTAGCCCTACCCCATGAAGAAATTCATGCCAAAGTGCCCTAACTCACCAAATCCCTCTGGGCAAACTGTGGAAATTTCCCAACTCCTATGGAACCAAAAGAAGGGTCTCTAACTGCCCATGGGGGCAGAAGCCTTCAGTCTCTTCTCTGGGTGCTACTGAGATAACTTTCAGTTTGTTTATGTTGGCAGGGGTTGGATGTTTTATTGATAGCAATTTAAAGATATTAACTCAAAGAGTGTATGGACATGTGCCCTGCCTACTGAATCAAAATGAGAGAAGGAGTCAATTGCTGAAATTTCCAGTAGGATATGTGCATCCCGATTTATAGATAGCATTGTTAAGTTTTGTTGTGTGCTTTCGTCACTGGTTTGATTATATTATATTTTTTTAAATAGAAAGAACTTGGGATCATTATACTAGTATTTATTATTTAATTTTATGATTGGTAGAATCTGTTTTACCATAATGGTCTGACAAGAAGGAAACTAGAAATGGTGGCCATTTTAAAGGGTAATTAGTCAACGTCCTTCATTACCTCATTACACTTAATATTCAATTTCTTAAGTCTTTTCTTTAGTACAATCTGTGCAATCTATTCTCACAGAAATGCGTTTAAGAAATGTGTTTGTATATCACTCACAAATTATTTTAATGCTAAAATATTCTCCTATGATTGATATCATTTTGGTCCATAAGAAGGTTTTTTGAGTGTTGATTTTTTAAGTATTAGAAATTATTTCAATACAGTAGCTATAACTTATATTTACAAACTCTAACATTTCAGGCTCTTTTATCATTTGCTTCTCTTTAATAATATAGCTTGAAATCAGGTAAATGTTGAATATTCATATATATGTTTAAAACAGTGCCTTTTTGTGTTGTTACTGTGGAACCTGTGGGTTTGTCATTTCCTTTTATTCCCATTCACTGAACAATGTGATCAAACCTAGAGACAGGAGCTGGACAGCCAGGTCTTTCTTTTTTTTTCTTGAGACAGAGTACTGAGGCAGGTGGACAACCAGGTCCTTTTAAATCTAGGAGCACTTGCTGTAGATCAGAGAGTCCTACTTCCCTAGTTTGGCTTGCCTCAGAATAATGGGAGGTATAGGGTAGGAACAGTATGACCCAAAATGTAGCCATAATCATGCCTCTGGTGTAATAAAATGGAGTCACAATGGTCAAACTCTTTATCACTCTGATTTAAAATCAGGCTCTACATTTGAGAAACAACTTTTCAAAAGCTGATAGTGTAGCATCCATTAGCTCCTGGGTTCAGATGATCATTTTCCCTGGGAGCCATTTTTTACCTTTGTCAGAATCAAGCCACAGGAAGTGCAGGTGGACAGCTGGGTCCATTTATATCTAGGAGCACTTTGCTGCCATGTCGGAGAGTCCTACTTCTCCAGTGTGGCTTGCCTCAGAATAATTGGGGGTACGGGGTAGGAACAGTATGACCCAAAGTGTAGCCATAAGGATTCCTCTGGTGTCATGGAATTGGGTCACAGTGGTCAGACTCTATACCAGTCCGATTTAAAATTGTTAGGCTTTACATTTCAGAAACAGCTTTTCAAATGCTCATAGCGTAGCATCAATCAGCTCCTGGGGTCGGATAATCCTTTTCCCTCGGAGCTATCATTTCACTTTTGTCAGAATCAAGCTACAGGAAGTGCACAGGATAGGACAGTAGAAGTCACTGGGATTGGTGGATGTGGTACTCCAAACAAGGGGATGATGCAACAATGTTAAAGGCCGCGAGGCTCAATGACAGGTTCCCCTCGTGGTGCCATCCAATCAGATTGCAAAATGTCCAGTGTTGTGGGATGACACAGGGAGTACAAAACTGTCCCCAGTGGCCCAGATTAGCCAGTTTATGTTCTCCCCAGTGCCTCTAAGCTTACCCTCCGTGGCTGAGCTTTCCTCTGACATGTCCTCTGACCAAGCTGCCTGCCCCAGAACTAAGGAGCCCCAAGAGGCCGAGTTATCGCCAACACGGAAACAGCCAAAATAAACAGCCAACAACATGGTCTACACTCCAGTGGGAGAGAGAAGAGTTTCACCACTTTCCCCAGAGTCATGAAGTGGCTCTACCAGGACCTCAGCCTGTCCCTCGAGGCCATGAGAGGCAATAATTCCTTTATCCTCGACATCTTTGAGCAAATGGACCAGGAGAACAGACACCTGGCCTGCTACACTAAGCACTCGACCATCACCACCGGAGAGATTTGAACCACAGTGAGCCTGATGCTGCCTGGGGACATCAGAAAATACACCCTGTCCCAGGACACCAAGGCCCTTGCTCCTCTGGTACACCACTTGTAACGGAGTCACCTCAGGACCGCCTGAGCACTGAAATCTAAAGGCTCTTTACAGACCCGCCACAGTTGCCCCAAAACAGATGTACTCACCAAGAGGCAATGGCTAGATTTTCAGGGCAGGTAGCAGGTGGCCTCCTCCCAATTTGTGCGGTGCTGCGCATGTGATGTCCTACTGATGTTTGAAGCATTCTTTCTGAGAACTAAAGATTGTCAACTCTAACATACTTGTAATGCAACTTATTCCAAGCAAAAGTGCTGCATTTTCCATCATTGTGTTGCATTCCATCTCTTTCTTAAATGGTCACATACATTGGCTATCTTTTGTGGGGATATTTTCATTGTCATGATGTTTGTCTTTTTGACTGTCATTCTCTCTTGAGTGTGTGATGCAACTTTCCAGAAGTTTATTGTACGGGAACTGATACCATCCAGAAGCCAGATACAAAATGAAAAAGAAAGGAATAAGGAAGGAAGGAAGGAAGGAAGGAAGGAAGGAAGGAAGGAAGGAAGGAAGGAAGGAAGGAAAGAAAGAAAGAAAGAAAGAGAGAGAAAGAAAGAAAGGCAGGAAGGAAAGAAGGAAGGAAGGAAGGAAGGAAGGAAGGAGAGAGAGAAGGAAGGATGGACCAGCAGTCATCAGTGTAGAATAAGCAGATTGAGCAGACAGGGATAATTTGATTCCTAGATCATGGCTACTCATTATAACCTGTGGGAAAAGATATCCCTAAAAATGACTAGGATATTCTTAAAGATATCCCCAAAGAGTCTAGGAAACTATAAAGCCAGTGCCACCCTGATGCCCAACCTCACTTCCAACTTCCACCTTCCAGGGAGATATCCTGAGAATCCAGGTATAACCAGGTTTTAACCCTGGCAGAGCAAAACCTCCCTTTGTTTGGGGAGAGCCAAGACATCAAAAACAAAGTTTCCTCTGGCTGCCTTCTCTCCGTGACCACCACCTGACCACAGTGGTTCAATCACAATATAAATACTGCTTCCTCAAATGAGCCATCTTCAGTTGTATGAATGATCGTGTCAAAATAGTTTCTTAAAATATATTGTGAATAAGTGTCACTTGGGGAAAAAGTGCTCACAGGCAGCTATTCCATCCCAGCTACATTTCTCCCTGTAAGGACACAGAAAGCCGCCCTGGCCTTACAATAATTTTAATTTCATCTTTCCCTACTATGTGCAATGACAACAGCTGTTATTCATCTTGGTACACAAGCCCAACAGTGTCAAACATGTCCTATGTCAATAGCTGAAATACTCGTCACACATGCTTGCATTAGTGATTTACTATTCAGTATGTGCCCTTAATCAACTTATCATAGAATACATCACAATAATAATAATACATACCCACAGCCATAGAGTTATGAGAATCAAGTTAGTATGATCTGTGTGCTTAGGACAAGTGTTGGCAAGCCTGTTCTGTAAAAAAACAGATAAAAATATTTTAAGCCTTATGGTTCATACAATCTGTCTCAGCTACTCACCTCTTTTGCTGCAGAGTACAATTAACCACAGATAAATGAGGACAGCTGAGTTCCAATAAAACTTTATTTACAAAAACAGGGAGCTATTCTTGGCCATAGGCAATAATTTAATGGCCCTTGTCTTAAATAAGTGTTCAATAAATTTGTTATTATATATTTATTATCCTAAGCTATCCTGACAGTTCTTCATTTTCACATTTTGCTTATCTTTTCTCATAACATCTATAATGGAATTCTGGATACCCTAACTACCCATTCATCACTGTGGTTGCTGAAGAGGGAAAAAAATGGCAGAGGGTTTTTATCTTGCTTATGCGTGTATAGCATCTAGTGGTGAAACAGTGTAACTGCAAGATTTTTTTTTTTTAAGTGTTCCTGGTCTTGTTCAAGCTGCTTCCTGGGTCTGCCCACAGTGGGCAGCTGCATCTAGATGACAGGCACAGGTCAAATCTACCTGGTTTCAAAGATCTATCTAGTGGATCTTTGAGGGGATCTTATAACTCAGGGTTAGACCACCAAAAGTGTCCAACTGAAGAGGTAAAAAAAAAAAAATGAACCTGGTGAAGAAATAAATTATTATTTATTAACCAATGAACTATGTTATATGTGACGTGCGTTTAACAATACTAACAAATACTCTAGGGAAACACTGCAGTGTGGGTATGCTTTATCTTAAAATTAGTCTTCACAAATGATCCCTTAGCACGAAGCAGAGACAACTGTCCCAATCCGGGTGACAGTTGTCTCTGCACAGCTAAGCAGTGTATGGATCACCCCCTAGGCCTCCTTCCTACCTCCATTCCATGCTGACACACACCACATTTGCTGCTGCCTCACACTACTTACAATAATACTAACCTTTCCAAATCCTCAGTCCCTCTTCCTGCTGTAGTACAGAGGTTAGCGCTTCACACAGACAGCGTCTCCATAACCTGAGTTTCCAGACCCTCCCTCTTTCTTTCTAATATTTTGTGCAGGGGTCCTGTCCACCTGCACATTCTCTGACGAATTTTTTGACATGTAGAGCCCTTGAGATGATTTTTTTACTGTCTGTTATTATGATGGCTATCAAGAGACAACTTTTTTTAAATGCCATTTTTAAAAGTGAGGCAAAGCTCCTCTGGTGGTACACTTCCTCCACATGTGTTTTCCCACTAAGCAGAAGTCAGTTGTGAACATTTTGGGAGGTTACACCAAATAAACTCTAAGATGTAGCAACTTGACTTTTTTCCTACCCTGGAATCAGTAAGAAGTCATTGGGTTTGCATCACATCCGTAAGTTCCTAGCTTATATACCACCAGGGAGTTCACATACAAGTTCATGTCCCCTCAGCCAGCATGACCAAGGGCTGAAGTTTTCCATGCTTTGTGACCATTATCAGAAGTAGCTTCTGACAACCTCTGATGACTCTCCCGGCTCCCACATGGCTCTGGCTGTCCCCTCCCTCCTGCGACCCGTAGGCACCTAAGTTTTCCCAAACGTTCTCCCACCACAACCACCACCTGCCTTCACGGTGGCCAGCCGGCCTGGGCCTTGCTTCTCTATCTTTTTTTGCAGCACCCTCACACCCTGAGCATCCGGGCTCCTTTCCCCTCGTTCCTGCTCTATTGCATTAGAGAAGAATATCCTCGCTCTGCTGGTCAGTAAATTCTCTCTACTGGATTTCCAAATAGTGTCCTGGTTTCATTTCCTTCAAATCTTGAAGCTAAACAGAAAAGCTAGACTGAATTGACCACACCATTATTTGGACTCTCTTTTCGATTTTTGGCTATTTGCTCTTCCCAGTGGTTTGTGCTGACCTATCAGACTTCCTGCCGTGGTCACATGACATACCCTTTCCTGCATACGCCTACCTCGGGACTTGCCCAGCAAATCTTTAGGATATTCATATGGTTGAGGGTGCTGGGCATTAAAAAAAGTTGGACAAAGCTCTTTATAGATAGGAATTCTGCCTCTGGCTGGGCATCCATTGATTACTGGATGTCAATTTCCTTAAGAATATGAAGGGGTTGTCCTCAACGTGTAATCAAATTCCTCTGAGCTCAAATAATCTGTCATTTTCATCTATCTTAGATTATTTTTAAAGAGGCCATCTGGGTTCTAATTACAACCCACTTGTTCTCCTTTTAGGTAAAGTTGCCAAAACGACTT
Source organism: Galagoides demidoff (assembly GCA_963574575.1). Classification (NCBI taxonomy): domain Eukaryota; kingdom Metazoa; phylum Chordata; class Mammalia; order Primates; family Galagidae; genus Galagoides; species Galagoides demidoff. The sequence continues at coordinate 7,421 of CAUYQV010070207.1, forward strand.
CCCAAAGGGTTTGTTACTCCTGGTCATCAAGCCTTTTCCCTCTGCTGGCAGTATCCTGAAACTTAAAAATTTTCACTCTCATTATTGGGTTTGGGAATACATTTTTCACTCTTACTTCAGTTTTTGGCATTGTCCAACATTTCTTGCAGAAATGGCCTTGCCACTGACAGATCTCCCAACATCGATTTGAAATTGTCCAGTTATAAATCCTGGACCCGATCCCTGTCAGAGCTGTCTTCCCTTCCACGACAACTCTTCTGGGACCTGTACTCAAAAAGGGCCTGGATTTAGTGTGGATTTCACTGTTCTCTGCATTCGTCAAGGCCTGGGGATTCTTCTGAATACTATGTAGGCTTCCTTCAATATCAGAAGTTCTGTTTCCAAGTTCTATAAGAAGGAGATATTTTTGAATTTTTATTTGTGGCATATATCCCGCTTATGCCAGCAGATGCGTCAATGATACCACAACTAAAATTGGATTTTTATAAGAAAACAGAGTTTAGGGCCTGAATTAATTGTTGACATCAGATGTTCTCCCTCAGAAAACCAGCTCTTCAGAAACGACACTGCTCCCTTCTGGCGTACTTGGCCCTTACCCTTTGGTGATTATTAAGGACATATGTACGGAAACAGGCTCTGTGCCTGGTCGGACTTCTTCCATGCCAGCCGTTCGTGCCCCAATTGATGTTCCAATCCTTCCATTTTCACATCACAATTGGTTATTGTGCAAATGAGTATGTTCTCCCAAGAACAGATTGTGACTTTAGGTGGAGAAAGAACAGCCATGGGCGGCAGATGAGCTCTCAGCGAGCCAAGCCTGGGCCCTCACCACAAATGCCCTGAAATAAGACACAGGGGAAGAAATAAATAAACACAAAGAGAAATAAGAATAATGGAATCAAAGATAAGGCAGAGTTATTTTTTAAAGCAATTAAAACCAGAGCGATGTCCGTTTAAAACTAAGATGTTGGTTATCTCATAGAATGTAAGCAATTGCATGAATTTTCATCCCCAAGTTAGACACCATAGCCTCACGCTAAATTTTGAGGTTTATTCCTGTACTTTTCCTGTACACAGCACCTGTGTTGCAACAAAACATCTATTTCACTATTTTGTGTTCTTGGATCATTTTTCTACCATTATTGATGTTAATCTCACCACCTGGAGTGCCTATTCTATGCTATAAGGAAGTTCCATACATTCCTCAAGGTCTTTCTCAAACATCACTGTGTTTACCATACCAAAAAAGGTAGAGGAAGAAGGAGAGGTCAGGTTAGATGCTCAGGACAGACTAAGCCTGTAATTTTTGTGGTGGCAGAAACACAATAGACTATAGAATGGATATGTAGGTAGGTAACAGAGATTTGATGAGCTCAGCAGAGAACTTTCTAAAACGGTACTATTCCTTGATGGGGATTTGGTTGACTACTCCCCAAAACACATTTTATATTGTATGTCTGAACTCACATACTTCTCCTAATCAGCCTCTGCGCTGGTCTTCTGAGTATATACCTGGGAAGACCCAGTATGGAGGAAAATACAAAAAAAAGTCAAAGAAAACTGCAAAGAGAAAATTCAGTATCTCAACAAGAAGAACTACATTGTATCGACACCTTCTATGTTTGAACGCTTTGTTACACATTTTACACAATTCCTCATACATTGAGTCTTCATCTAAAAACAAACATAAGCATGAACATGTTCATTTTATAGTTGGGGAGGGTAAAGGTGAGTAACTTTCCCAAGATTCCAGAGCTAGTGTATAAAATCCCAAGTCAGTCCAATTCTGGACCCTAAATTCTTAGCTCCTCCTCAAAGATTTGTCCATCACTTTCCAAAAGAGGTCCAGTAAGAGCCCTTCCCCAACTGGCACTGGCCGTCAACCACTTCAAGCCCAAGGATAGCTGCAAATTCCTGATTCTAAAACTCGGTGATGAGACAAGAATTGTTTGGAAATATCAGTTGCCTAAATAAGGCTGTAAAGACAGTTGGGAGCCCCCGAGTCTCTTGCCTGCATCCTCCCATTTTTCCTGTGAGCCTTCAACAAAATACTTAACTCTCATCATCGACACTGCATGTGCTTTTCATGTTGCCCAAAATCCGCTGTGAAGATCGGCTATTCTTTTTTTTATTATTATTAGTTTCTTTTTCATTTTAGGGTATTGCAAGGGTACACCCATTTTGCTTACATAACTTGCATTTATACATTTTAAACTGTTCTTTATGTATGTCCTCTACCTTGCACTCTGCCCAGCATACATCTTCTGAATAAATCTGAAACATCCTTTTTTAAAACAATTTCAGAATATTTTCAGAGCACAAATGTTTTGCTGACATGAATTGCTTTTATACCATTTGAGTCAAAGTTATCAGTGTGCAGCTCACCTGGATAGAGGGCATTGTCTAAGGTGACCAGATTTTAACATTGGTAAAGTGGGACACCACCGAGGGGGGAGCAGGCCTGGGGGGCGGGGCCTGACAACAATGCAAACTTTGATAAGCAGTTCTCAATAATCAGTTCTCAACAATTATTTGTTATTATTAAAGTTTAACATTATAAAATTAACAAAAATAATATAAAACGCATATCCTGGTGAAATAGCCACATGGCAGTCAAAAACCGTATATTCCCTTCCTATTCTCCCACATTCCCTAGCTTGTCATGCATTCTTTGCAAAAATTGGGGCTTTTTTAAAATGCCGCAGGATGCAGGACAAATTGTTAAAAATCAGGACTGTCCCACCAAAAGCGGGACGTCTGGTCACCTTAGCATTGTCCCTGGTGGGTGTGTAATTTCCCCCTCCCCTCCAGACTCCTTCTACTTTCTCGCTTTCCCTTAAGTTTTATATCAAATGTGCATATGGGTGTTGATCAATTAGTTTCGGTTTAATAGTGATCAGATGTGGTATCTCTTTTCCCAATCTTGTGAAACTTCACTTAGAATAATGGTCTACAGTTTCACCCACATAGTTACAAAAGGTATTAGTTAACTTTTTATGGCTATTACTCCATTGTATACATATATCACATTTAATCAACACACTCATGTATTGATAGGCCCTTGGGCTGGTTCACATCTTTGCAATTGTGTATTGTACTGCTTTTTTTTTTCCTTCAGGCAAATACCCAATAGTGGGATTGCTGGATCAAATGGCAGGTCTACTTTCAGTTCCTTGAGTAATCTCCATACAACTTTCCATAGAGGTGGTACTAGTTTGTAGTCCCACCAACAGTGTTCCTTTCTCTCCATGTTCATATCAGCATCTGTTGTTTAGGGATTTTTTTTTTAATAAGATACTATCTTACATTTATTTTTTCTCAAGAAAACATACTAGGGCTTTTTTTTGGGGGGGGCAGGGCTGGGTTTGAACCCACCACCTCCAGCATATAGAGCCAGTGCCCTACTCCTTTGAGCCACAGGCGCCACCCATTTAGGGATTTTTTGATAAAAGCCTTTCTCACTAGAGTTAGATGATACCTTGTCCTTTTCTCTGATTATCAGATATATTTTGAGTATTTTTTTATATATTTATTGGCCATTAGTCTATCTTCTTTTGAAAAGCTACTGTTCGGATATTTTGCCTATACTTTTATGGGGTTATTTCATTTTTTTCTTGCTGATTTGCCTGAGTTCTTTATAGAACTGGTTATCAGCCCTTTATCAGATGTATAGCAAGCAAATATTTTCCGATTTACTCTAGATTATTTCTTTGGCGCTGCAGAAGCTCTATAATTTAATCAGTTGTGTGTGTGTGTGTGTGTGTATTTTTGTCTGTTTGTTTGTTTTTATTTTCTGCTGTTGCTGTGATTGCCTTTGGGTTCTTCTTAATAAATTCTTTGCCTAGGCCAAGATCTAGAAGAGTTTTTACAAGATTTTCTTCTAGAAATCTTAGAGTTGCAAGCCTTATGTTTAAGTCTGTCATCCATGGTGAAACATCCTTTTTATACATAGCTCCTTCAGCTATAGCAACCCACACTACTATGATTTCTTGCTCACATATCATGTCTCCTGCTCATCTGGGCAGTCTTCAAAAGCTGAGTACCCTGTCTTTGTTTTCTTAGCTCAACAATGCTTAATAACATGAACAGATAAATGAACAAATTAAAAGATGGCTGTTTTACACATACATAAACAACTGTTCAGAGCTTTCAGTGTCTGAAAAAGGATGAAACCTGAATGCTATCTGTGTTTAAAAAGGCAATTTTTTTTAATATGCCTCTAAAAAATGGGATAAATTCAAATATCTTTGCCCTCCTATTTGAGAAATGGGATCTTCACTACTCTCATGAGATACACAATCAGAAATTAAAGGTAGAGAGACAGTTGATAAATATTTATTGGACTGAGTTGTACATAATTAAAGTGAAAGGCAGACTTAGCTTCTGCTGATGGAGAACTTGGAGCTGTTTTGAGTGTAGAGTCAACCCCAAGGAGAGGAAAGGGTTGTTAGGAGACTTGAGCTCTGTCAGGACTTCTCAACAATGTCCATTGTGAGAAATTGTGGCCGCCTGGTTCCCACTCTTGGGACATTTACTTTAATAGGACCTTTCATGGGGCCTTGGCATCACCCTTTTTTAAAGCTCCCTGTGTGCTTTTAACATACTCCCAGCCATGAGACTCCTCCTCCAGAAGGTTGTGCCCTCATACCTGCATCTCCATGGCTGGGGAACCCCAAAAATGTACATTTGACCTGTGCTAGTGGATCCCACTTGCATCTCACTTCAGACTCTATGGACCAAGATCTTAGATCTTCCCACCATCAGCACAGCAGTAAACGGGGCGGGGCAGGGCGATCTAGGGATCTGGAGAGAAGGGATCACTTCCAAGTATAAGCAAATCAGACACGCGCTGTGCTACAGAAGTGGCCCAGGAGAAAACTCAGCCTCCTGACTGGGATTTTGTTCCAACCAGGCAGCTCTCTTACACTTGTGTTGTGTATGGCTGGCACCAGGTAAGGGGACTCAAAGGAAACACTGGGAAATACTGTGATAGAGCCACAGCTGTGCCTCAATTAGAGGAAAAATAAAAAACAGAAAATCATGCCGGAAGCTTCCTCTTCTCTTTAGGGCTTCTTCAGCACTTCGTTTTCCTATTTGGAAACAAATGAAACTGAAAAAGTTTCCAGATGCTTTTCTATCAGGATAATTACACAGCCGCCCCCCACCCCCAAGCCTGCAAAACGGCAGCACTTCCCTTTCCAGCCAGAGCAACTGGACGTTCCCCAGGAGGTATCCCTCCCCCTGGAGCTGCCACTTTGCAAGAAACTCAAAAATCACTTGGCGTCTGCGCTTAAGCTTTGTGTTTTGCTGCTACACTTCCAAAAAGCTCTTGAAGATTTCGTGTTTTTATTTTCCCCTTTTCTGGCTTCATGTTCTCCTATGCAAATGCAGAGGGCTCTTCCAGGAGGAAAAAAAAATGGCGCCTTTGGAGCAATGGCTGATTTCACACACGTTGTGCTCCCTTTTAAAGTAATTCTGCTTATAGCAAGCAGCGTTCCGTGTTGCTTAAAGGAAACCCATAAGCCATTTAAGAGAAAGCCTTTTTAAAAATCAATTCCAATGAAGGACAAAGCCAATAAAAACGGAGCCGTACACATTCATCTGGGAAATAAATATTGTAGCTGTATTTCCCAAAGTTATTAAATTTTATTTATTTCAGTCTTTGGTTATTCAAGTACTAAATATGCAATATTTTCTCTGCTAAGTATTTTCTAATATAGGAACTTCAGACGTGACAGTTTCTTTTATTTTTTGTGTTAATGTTTGTGAATTTACCTTTCAGTACCACCCAAAGCCCATACCACTGCCCTTCTCTCCTCATATAGAAAATTTAAAAATCAATAAATGAAAGAGTAAAAATCAGGAAATTCATGGTCAGAGAGATTCCTCATAGGTTCTGTCTTGTCTAGGACCAGGATTACAGTGAGCCAAGTGAGGCGATTTTAAAAGTGCCATTGGAGGCAAGGGAAAATCCGGATACTAAAACTGTCTCTATTTAAAATTTTGATACTTTGTTTGCTGTGGAACGTGCATTGCTTTTGAGTTTTCAAAATATCCTGTTAAAATGTTATTTACCTTTCTTTACCTCGATTACTAAGTTTTTGGTGCCCCTTAGATTTGGTGCCTGAGTCCCAGTCTTAGTCCTCCATGAAGATCGGGGAACCAGTCACACGGAGTGGCACGCAGAGAGTTCAAAGAGCAGGTGTCATGTGACTCAGACTGGAGCTGAGAACTCTGGGGGCTGCTTACCCCTGAGTATTGGCAATGGAGATAGCCCAAACAAGCACAGTAATGTGATCAGTTTCTCGGGGATCCCAGAGGACCTTAAAAGCTGTATGAGTCTGCAGGTTGTGACTAGAAGTAAAGAAAGTTCACATGACTTAGGAAGTGCCCCCCTAACAAAACCAAAACATCATCCCAGAGTGCCTGTGCTCCCTACCTTGGCAAGCAAGCTGTCACTTAATGCAATTCTACGTTTTCTTTGAGCCCCAGCTATGGGTCATATGCCGTATTTAGCACTGCTGATACAACTGTGGATGCCATAAGCTCACTCTTAATCCTACAGATCCTACCCTTAGTGAAAAATTCAAAACAGGTTAAAAAAAATTAGAAGCAATGATACAGATGCTATAATAAAAGTAGTTACTTAGAAAAAGGAGTTGCAACACAGAGGCAAAGCTCCTGATCTTAGGAAGACTTTCCAAGTGATGAGAGAGATAAAAAGCAACTGGTCCACATGGGACCCCTCTACTCTTGCAGAAGCTGGGATTTAAGACCCTGCAAGTGTGTGTGTGGCTGGGACCTCCTGCAGAGCACAACTTGGAAACATGCCTCAGAACGTGGCACTGTGCATGTACCGCCTGCCACCCACACCCCTGTCAGGAGGACATGTGCTTTGAGTTGTTTTCACACTAGTAATCGTGGCTCATGCTCAGCTATCTACACCCTCCAAACTGGTTCCATTGGTGACCAAGGACACACATTTGTTAAACAGCTGGACATGAGCAGGGATGCCAAATCTTATAATAAAGCAATTTATCTCTATTCAAAGCTAAAGCATATCAGAAATTGAACCTTCATCCCTGGCTTCATTATCACCAGTGTAGCTGCAGTGCCATCACCTCTATTACTTTAGCATAAAGAGTTTGAAGCAGTTTTTTTAAAGATCCATTGTTGAGGTTATAAATTGAAAGGAGCTGGGGGAAGATGGAAGGGAGGGTGGTTGTGGGAAGATTCGTTACTTAATTACCATCTTTGTATGCAGGATTTTATGTTATTAACACTCTATATATTTAGGAGAAAAGGCTGAGCTCATTGATGTGAACTAGTTTGACCTAGAAATAAGGTAAAAAGTCTCAATCTGAACCTCTCTCCCACATATTCTCGTCACAAAATGAAATGCAGGTCTCCTATTTCTTAAAGGGTATAGACGTGAAGGTAGATGCTCCTGTCAGGAGAACATTCATTACCATTCCCGGCATTTCCTTCCAGGTGCACAAGTATTGGCATAATTCCCCGGTGACTCTGCACTCCATACTGCCTCCCCCGTGACTGGTGAGTTCGGAGTGAGCATGAAGACCTCTGTCATCTCCTCTTGGGAGCAAGCTGTCAGGGGGAAACGAGTTCTCTGCTCCTCTAGAGTGAAGCCAGTGCTGCACGCCAGTTAAAAGGATAGACCTGGTTCCTCCTGAAGTTCTCCATGAAGAAGGCTTAGCCATGAACCTCAGTCTTCACTCTTGGTTTCAGCGACCTTAAAAGTGTGATTTTGGTCTCCATTTCTTTGACAGCTTGGTCTTTTCTCTCGACTGGTTTCGATGGTGAACAGGGAAGAGGGATGCTACTTCTTTTTATCCTATGTTCCTCAGAGTTTTTCCCTTAGCCACTGAATCGATCAGGTAACCAAGTCTAGCAATGTTATGGTGAAATGCTAGAGCTTCAAAGACTCTTCAGAAGCCTCTAGAGTCAATCTCTCCCCTTGCAATGCGATAAGGTAACTTACAACAGCCCTACCTGGGCACTTAACACGTCCCCCTTAGCTCAGCAGTTGTTTAACACGTGTCACTGGTTATAACCTTTCTACAGTCAACAGATTCGTATTGTCATAGTCCCATTTTGCAGATAAGGAAAGTTCTCGGATTTGATCCAGGGCATCAAATGGTAGTGGATGAAAGTCACTTCTGTTTCATCAGTTATAGTGAAATTTTGGTCTCCGTTTCTTTTAGTGCTTGGCCTTCTCTCTCAATGGGTTCAGCTCTTGAGCAGGGAAGAGGGGTGCTCCTTCTTGAGCCATGCTTTTTGTTTTTATTAATATTTCTTTCATGTGTGTATAGTCAGTACTATCCAAATGCAGAGGTCCCTAAGTTAAAGGATGATGATGAGTCCTTGTGTCAGAGATGGCCACATGCTCCTCAAAGATCAAAGACAATCGTTGATTTGCGAAGCATTAGAAACAAGGCTCACGGTGACATGTTTGCAAACACAAGGATGTCTACATTCTTGGGGCTTCTCCTCTAAAAGTCTTGCCTGGTTTTCACATAATACCAGACCCCTGAAATTTGTCAGTACAGGCATTGTTCCAGCAGTAAATGCAGGAAAAAATGCAAGCTCGGCTGGGAAGATTGACTAGGAAAATGTGGGGCTTCTATCAGAAGTTTGTAGTTTTAAGATTCCCTTGTGTTTTAGTGGCACCAGCACACAAAGGGAATTAAGCCATTTTGATCTCCAATAATGAGAAACATGGCTGACGTTCAGACCTGAAACTATTTAATGCAAGTTAATCCTTGAAACAAATCTGGAATGAAATGAGGGAGAAAAAAAAAATCTTATGATGGTAGACATCAACTAATGGGTTGCATTTCTTTCTTCTCAATTAGAAATGGCAAAGGGGTTTTAATTATTTTTCCTTAGCAAGCACATCAAAACATATCTACACAAAAACACAGCAAATATGTTATAAACTTATTTAAGCCAAAGACCTCGTCAACACTGTTTGCAATTATGAAATCATTTGGGGATATGGTATTTTTTTGGAAGGAATTGTTTTTCTCTTAGATGCAAACCACATCACAGCCCATCAGACATAAATCTTTTATTGTATCTTCAAGAGCAAAAATGTAAATTGTGCAACAAAGGCACCACTGATAAAATGCAACCAGAATCACTGGGATGATCTCATTATTTAGGGGAGATAACAGAGAATGTCATGGTTTGGAAAATGCTCTTCTGGGGAAAAAAATATTGAAATTAAATGCTGCCCAAGGCGTTCCAAAGAAGAGTTACTGGGAACTTTAGCCCCCCACTTCCATATGGTATCACAAGCATGAAAGCAAAAGGCAGCTTTTTTCAGAGACTTCTTTGTCTCTCAGTGAGCAATGGAGGGCTTGGTAGAGACAGAAGAAAGCAATAAAATGCATTTGGTGGAAGCACAGCTCTGGGAGCTAGGCTGCCTGTGTCTTCCTTCTGGCTCACCACTTAACAGCAGGGTAACTGGCCTATTGGTGTCTCAGTTTCTTTGTTTAAAACTGAGGATAAGAATAGGACCAAGTTTTCATACATTTGCTGTGAGGCTTCAATGACATAATAAGTGTCAAACATACAGTATGTATACCATAAATGTTTATTATCAACATCATCATTATTATAATGATTATGTAAATTTCAACAGGAATGTACACTAAACCTTTAGACTTAGGTCACAGTCTAGAAATGGTGCGGAGTGAGACAGAGGAGTCAGAAATGGGAGTTTACACATTCAAAAGCCAGAGCTAGAAAACCAAAAATAAGGATAAAATAAGCTAAGAACTGAAAGGGCAATTGGATAATGAAGAAAAATCCAAGGATGACACCCATAGAGGATGGTGCCTATGGTTCAATTCTTTTGTTTCTGGTTCAAACGTATCATGACAGAGAGGTGTCACAGCATCACTCTTCTTTTTTTTTTTTTTTTTTTTTTGTACTCTTTGTCTAATCAATCACAAGCAAGTCCCAGTTCCTGAGACTCGGCACTGCAAGGGAATAGCTATAAGACAAGGGCCAACGTTGGATAAAAGGCAAATATTTTTCACAAAGAAGAAACAAGAGTCCTGAGTCTGAATTCAAGAAGGTAGCTACTGCTGAACTCACAATTACTTTCATGGAGATGATGATAATCTCACTTGGGCATTACTATTTTTAAAAGTCAATTCTGAGTCTCCCTATGAATCAGAATCCTTCGGAATGAGATTTAGGTCACTGAAAAATGTTCCTCAGGAGATTCTTATATCTGCTGAACTTTGAAGAAAACTGGACTATAAACTTAGCTGGCCTGGGGCAGAAGATCTCAACTATAGCAACAGGAAATGTAAAAGAATCAATCAATAGGACAGGTGAAAGGATCAATCAATAACAGAAACTGTAGAGTCAGTCAGTCATTGTATGTGTGGTCTAATCCTCCGAACTCCTCCAATGCAAACTTCAGTAAATCTAACAGCTTCAACCATTCACTGTCTAATGAAGGCTATTTGAAATCATGTGCACCAGAAACAACTTGGCATTATAATTTTTCTTCCCTTATTGTTGAACAAAAATGTTAGTGCAGTGGTGCCTTGGAATCAACTGGGGTGAGGGTCAAATAGAGACTTGTGCCCTTTCGTTCTCACCATGATCTCAAGGCTACAGGATACGACTTACAAAAAATGGAGGATGAAATTCCTGCATTGGGAGACTTGTAGAAGAAAGAAAACATGTAAACATAGTCAGCATTCATTAGTTATTTCCTGAGTTGAACTGAGTGAGAGTGGTCTCTAAGAATTTGAAAGGTTTTCAAGTGCAATAAGAAAAAAATGAAATGTTCTAACATTCCTTGAGTACTTATGTATGAAACAGCGTTGATACAGAACTCTTTACTTTGTAAGTAACCACCATGTATGTAGCTATCTCCTGAAAAACACCTGGAACACGTGTAGTCCTTGAGGTACAGCAATGGCAAATCTTAAAATAGATCATTCTGCCATGCTCTGATTGGACCCTGGGTACAACTGGACACCTAGAACATGGCAAGACAAACAACTTGCTGCTCAATGGCCTGTGAAATCACCTGATTCAAAAGTTCTACCTTTACAGTAGAAATTAAACAGACCACTCAGACTTCCATGGAAATTGGTACTGGATCACAAGTTTCTTCTTTAATCCTTACCTTAACCCTACCATACTAGAGATTGTCCTCCCATTTTAATCATGAGTGGAGCTGAGTGCGGGAAGACAAACAACAGTCCATGCTAGAAAGACATAACTTCAGACCTTTGTGATGCCACAGTTTGCACTTGTACTGAAGAGAAACTAGAACTTCTGAAATGATGTTTTACAAAAATGAAAATCAATAGAGTTTTCTAACAACTAGAACTAAACCAAAGTAAGCCATTGCAAGATCAGTGGAAGTTTCTGCCGAAAGGTTGAATAACCTCTGTTTGGAAGGCCATCCTAGAAAGGAAAAGCTAGATGAGATGCCTCCATGAGCTCTTCCAACCTAAGACTATAATTTATTGGTGTGCAGTTGGGCACAACACTAAGTTCATCCCTTTTTTTGTCTTGGCAAAAGTGAATTGTATTTTCATGCAGAAACTTCTATTGGCACTGCAGTTGCCTTGGGAAAATAGGAAAGAAGCTCACAAAACTATATTTTCCCTCAGGATTTTCAGAGAAAATTTACATAGAATGGAATTATAGGAATGCGTAAAGTATAGCAAAGTGGTTTAAAATGCTGGAAAAGTGAGCTTGTGTGCTAGAACACACGGGAACAATATGACTTTAGGTAAGTTGTTTAACCTTCCTGAAATTCATTTCCTCATCTGAAATGACCTTCGTCATAAGGCTGTTGAGAAAATGAAATAATGCACATAAAGCACTTAACACAAAGCACACATCAAACTGCCAGGAAATGGTAACTGTGAGCTGTCACACTGTAAAGCTGACCCATGTGTGTTCTAGAGGCTGAAAACTGGGCACCTACAGAAATCCTATCTGGATGAGACTGAAATGTCACACACAGTCTTCCAGGTTAAGTTTATAGGACTGAAATGGAGAGCACTGGCGTCCCCCGAGCTGACTCTCCTCTCCTCATGCCCACACCACAGTCAGCACAGAACAGCACCAGCCCTTTCCCCCTCCACTTCTCTCAAGGAGATGCCCAAGAATCAGAACTCCATAGGTAATAAACCTTCAGATCTTGGAGTGGGTAGGTGGGGACTCCTCGAAGTTCAATGTAAGAACTAAAAATAGACCTGCCATTTGACCCTGCAATTCCTTTATTAGATATATTCCCAGATGACCAAAAATCGCATTACAACAAAGACATTTGTATCAGAATGTTTATTGCAGCCCAATTCATAATTGCCAGGTCATGGAAGAAGCCCA
>CAUYQV010070208.1:0-10095 GCA_963574575.1 Galagoides demidoff
TATTAAGTCAATTAAAAGCCTTCTGGAAAGTATGCACCATTCTAGATCCCATTAAGACCATTTGTGATTCATGGGAAAGGAGTTCAAATATCAGGATTAACAAGAGTTTGAAAGAAATTGATTCCAACCCTCCTGAATGACTTTGAGGGTCATTCATGACTTCAGTGAAGAAGTAGCAATGTGGTAGAAATAACAAGAGAACTAGAGTTAGAAGTAGAACCTCAAGATGGGACTGAATTGCTGCAATCTCATAATAAAACTTACATGGATGAGGAGCTGCTTCTTCCAGATGAGCAAAGGAAGTGATTTCTCGAGATGGAATCTGCCTGGTGAAGATGCTGTGAACACTGTGGAAATGACAACAAAGGATTTAGAAAATGCCATAAACTAGATTGATAAAGCAGCCCAGGGTTGGAGAGGATTGGCTCCAATTTTGACAGGAGTTCTACTGTGGGTAAAATACTATCAAACAGCATTGCATGTGACAGAGAAATCTTTTCTGAAAGGAAGAGTCCATCAATGTGACAATGTCCCTTGTCTTATTTTAAGAAATCGACACACACACACACACCCTGCCTTCAGCATCCACTATCCTGATTAGTCAGCAGCCTTCAACATCAAGGCAAGACCCTCTACCAGCAGAAAGATTGACTCACTGAAGGCTAAGATGATTGTTAGCATTTTTAGCTATAAAGTGTTTTTAATTTATTTTATGTACCTTTTAAGACATGATGTTATTGCATACTTCATAGACTATCATATGGTATGAACATAACTTTTATACATACCAGGAAACCAAAAAATTTATGTGATTTACTTTGTTGTGATACTGGCTTGCCTGGGGTAGTCTGGAACTGAACCCACAATCTCTCTGAGGTATGCTTTGTATCTGTTGTGTGCTGGGCACTCAGGGGATCTAATATTGGAACACTGAAGACCTTATTACATGTTGGGGCCAGGTGAAGACAACAAAATGGCCCCTTCCTACATATAACTTGCATGTGAATCAGTAAACAAATGTCGTAGAGCATTTATATAATAATTATAGATTGTCACAAATTCTATGAAAAACAGATAAGGTCTGTGTTAGTCTGGTTATGTTGCTATACCTGAGGTTGAATAACTTACTTTTTAAAAAAAGGTTTATTTGGCTCATAGTTTTGCAACTGTACAAGAAAGATGGTGTCAGCATCTGCTTTTGGTGGGGGCTTCAGGCTGTTTCCACTGTGGTGGAGGTGAACGGGAGTTGCCATGTGCAGAGATCACAGGGTGAGACAGGAACCGAGAAGAAGAAAGAGAGAAGAAAGTTTCAGGCTCTTTTCAACAACCAGTTCTCAAGGGAACTGGCTCCCTCCCAGGAGAACAGCACCAAGCCATTCATGAGGGATCTGCTCCCAAGATCCACACCCTTCCACTAGGCTCCACATCCAGCTTGACACTTTATGGCACTAAACAAACCAGACATCACCTATGGGGCAAGATTCAGGAGCACAGGAAACCTCTTAGGTGGGAAAAAATATGTCATGGATACTCAAATTCCCCCAGGAGAACATCTTCATCTTAACTCAAGGCAGGAGTTGCTGTTACATGAGGCTTCCCTTGGGAGGGGTAGTATTCTCATAATCCTTGGAGAGAAAGGTATGGGAACAGGTCTTAGGTGTGGGGGAGCAGAGGACACCGGGAAGCTAGACAAAGGGGCCCAAAGAACTTGAGAAAGGAACAGAACTGGGAGAGCTCAAGTGTTAAAAAGCCACTTCTCAGTGCCATGTTGGGTCAGGAGGGCTGTCCTCATTCAACACCAGAGACCCCAGACGGCACACCCTCCCCGGGCACAGGAACATGAGTGTGAGGGAGGTGGGGCCCCTGCCCATGGTGCTCAGAATCTAGTAGAGGACACAGAGCAGGTCCACAAATAAGACAGGTCCATGGAAAAACACTGGCAAAGAGTTGTCAGAGATCAAAAGAAAGGAGCAGTTAGGTTGTGGGGGAGGAGGACTCAAAAGTCCTGGAAGTGGAAGGAGAGGGCCTATCAGGGGCAGAAAGCCCACAAACTAAGGCACGGAGGAAGGTTCAGGAAATGTTGGACTTGGCAGGAAAGTGGGGTCAAATGAGGTAAAGATTAATCCATTCACTTATCCCAGAGATGTTCATTGAATGCCTAATAGGTTCCAGACACTCAGACTGACAAAGTCCCTGGTCTCAAGGACCCAACTTGCTAGTAAGGGGAAAAAGTTACTGGACAAGTAAACCCATAAGACAGGTTCAAATTGGAATGGGTGCTGTGAAGATAATTAATCATGTTAATATTTTAGAAAGTGGCTGGGCCTCTTCAGATCCAAGGTGAAGAAAGCTCTAAGGAGGCAGCATTTTAGTTAAACCTAAATGACAAGAAAGCCAATCTTTCAAGCTCACAGGGAAGAGCATTCTAGGCAGCGGCAACAGCAAGAGCAAAGGCCCTGAGTCAGGAGCACACTGCAGAGCCCAGCAGGGGAGGGCAGGGGGTGGGCAGAGTGCGGTGTGAGCCGAGTGTACAGGCCCCAGCGGCAGGGCCTGGTAGGCCAGGGAGAGGAAGCTGGGTTTCAGCTCAGTGGGGAGGCCCTGGGGGAGCTGAAGAAGAGTGACAAGGTCTGGCTTCTATATTTGGGAGCTCACTGTCTGCTGTGAGGAGAATGGGGGTGCTCAAGAAGAAGAAAAAGGCCCAGTGAGAGGCTGTTGTCGTTCTAGCGGGAGGTGGCAGGTGGACAAGAGGACACGGGTGACCAGAGGAAACAGCTGAGGGTGAGAGTGAGAAAGAAGAGAGGGCTGGCTGGCCCTCATCTCTGGCAGTGGGGACCCTCGGGGCTGCTGACTTAACGGGACTTCTCCAAGCACCTGGAGTGGCAGTGCTCCCGCACTAGCGGATGTGGGCATGGAAGCAGTTTGGGGTCTGTCTTTAGTGTGAGCACTGAGTCAGGACCTTCACTGGGACTCCCTGGTGGATCTGCAGAGCCTAAAAGCCAATGTGCTGCCCCCTGAGGGGGCACTCACTGGGGTGTCCCAGCACTTGGCATGTGGTAACACGTGGGGGCTGATGGATGGGAGGCCAGAGGACTGAGGGATGCATGTCCACTCAGGACATCTCTCTGGCTCCATCGCTGCCCTCTTCTGAGCTGCATTCCGGAATTGGCAAAAATGTCACAGGCTGCCCAACAGCAACTCTAGAAGTTGTCTTCAAAGATCATATTTCCTACAATCATGGAACTATTTAGATGACAGAAAACCCCAAGGGTTGGTAGGGGCAGCTCACCTTCAGCTCACTGTGCCTGCACTGCGCTGCCCCGTGTTACCTCATTTTATCTTCTGTAATGACATTGCTGTTATGATCCCCCTTGTCACAGTCAAGGAAAATGAAACTCAGAGAGGTGATGAAACCTCTCCAAGGAGAGGCCAGTGGCTGCCTGACCATCCCTGGCCTTGCACCATTCCTGCTGAGGAAGTGAGGTACCCAGATGAGCCCTGGCCACTCTGCCCATGGCCCCCTTGCCCAGAGGAAAGGCCCAGCTGAAAAAAAGACTTCTAGGTGAATCCGAATGCAAGGAAAAGAGGGATGGCATCCCTTGTAGTTGGTCATTAGCCTGGTAGTTTTGTCAAAGCAGATGAACCATTGGAAAGTGTGTTGAGCACCAGATCTTTAGATCCATGACAGTGACTGTGTGGGTTGACCAGATGCTACCAAGTGTAGGCACATCTGGGTCTCCAGCACAGGTAGACTGGGGGTCATCCATATCCAAAGTGGCACACCAAGCTTTCACCTCCTGCCTCACACATGATACCTGCCCCAGAAGGAGCTTTCCCTAGACTTTAGGCTTTTGGCCTCCCAGGACCCCAAGGGGTAGCCAATGGTTGGGTGGTCCTGGGCTTCTGTCTCTAAAATCACCTTAAATGCTACCTTTGCTTTGAGACTTTTTTTTTTTAAGACAGAGCCTCAAGCTGTCCCCCTGGGTAGAGTGCTGGTGGCATCAAAGCTCACAGCAACCTCCAACTCCTGGGTTCAAACAAGTCTCTCCTGCATCTGCCTCCCAAGTAGCTGGGACCACAGGCGCCTGCCACACCTGGCTATTTTTTGGTTGCAGCCATCATTGTTGTTTGGTGGGCCCAGGCTGGATTCGAACCCGCCACCTTGGGTGTATGTGGCTGGCGCCTTAGCCACTTGAGCCACAGGCACTGAGCCTGCTTTGAGACTTGATGCCAACCCTTGAAATGGATGTTGAGATCTTGGTTAAAATTTGTCCAGTGATGTCAAGCACTGTGGCCCCAACAGCCACTCCCGCCTGGGGTCCCCTGTAGCCTGCTCAGTAGGACAGAGATCAGTCTCTGGGATTACCAGGGCAGCAATGGTGAAAGGTTCTCCTTTCCCACCTTCCCTTCTGTTCTTCATTGGCAAGGTAGAAACCAAGTTTTTGACAGAGAAATTAGGTGTGTCGGTGTGATTCACCCCTTTGCAGTGTCATTAAGCAGCTCCTGATCATCTTCACTGTACATAAAGACAATGGAAATTAAGGGAAACAGAAGAGTTGAAGAAACAGAGCCAGCACACAAATGTGTTAGGATTGATAACTGTCTTTGAGAGGACAGAACAAAAGGTGAGCCTTCACCGGGAAGCAAGGGAGGAAAAGGGACCAAGAATTAGCTGCTATGCTGTGAGTAGGGACAAGAGAACTGTGCAAGTGATCCACAGAGAAATTATTCTTGGGTAATTCTTTCTCTCTGAGCAGAGGAGCCCACACAGAACCCACCTCGAGGTCCCTGTTGCCTGGCTGCCTGGTTGCCAAGTAGAGGAGGAAGACAGAAAATTCTGTTCCCCTACAGTGCATTTGACGTCACCACAGCATTTTTTTTTTTTTAAATCAAGCATATTTAGACATCCCTTTCTCTTAAAGATTCTCTTTGAAAACCAAAGAAAGAGGAACCTAGGCCTGGTTTGAGGCAGCACAGAATTCTCAGAGGACCTCTGGGCTCAGTCCTAGATCATCCCGAGCCTGGGTCGGGGTGGGGAGAGCTTGCATTCTAAACTCTTGCATGGCTTGCAAGGCTCAGAACAAACAGATTTTAGTTGGTGGCGTATCTGATCAGTTGGACTTCCTAGATTTCTTTTTAAAGTTAGGACTAAATATTCTTTAATGTCAACTGAATTTTAAAGATTTGGCTATTTCCACCTCTGATGTTGGCAGCAACGGGCGCTAACTTGCCATCCCCAACCCAGGGCGCTTCCTCAGGTTTGCTGCAAGAGATCTCCAGAAAGGGGCCCAGGGGAGAGAGGTGTTTACTCAGCTCCTTCTATCCCAAATTAAATATTCAAATTGGGTTTGTTCTGGGGCATTGTTAAGACTTGAGCTTTAATTTAATGGAAATGGCATTGTTCCCCAAATAAAGGTTTCATTAGGCCAGCCCGAAAACTTTACCCATTATCCTCTGGAGGGAACAATCTGGGTGACAGCCTGCCAGTCATAATCCCCCGGCTTCAGATTTATGGTGACAAAAGACTCCTAATACTGAAAATGTTTGGGGGGAGGAGAAACACTTCCCAAACAAGAAGTTTCTCCCTTCCAAGCCAGGTAACAAAGGGTCAGGAGGAATTTGGTGGGGGCCTCCTGGCCACCTGCCGATTAAGCCCATGGTCAGTAGATTAACTGCAGCTCCGACTGAGGGTTTAGAAAGGCAAGTTACATGGTAGAGCAAACAAAATTCAGACTGTGCTTTACACATGGTAATCCCAAATTTAATAAGGGCCTCACCACTGGGAAGCCAGAGCCCAAAGGTAGCTGAGGTGTGGGGCTTCATTGTTCCCAGCCGGGAATGTCTCCATTGGTTGTCTGGGCAGTCTCTGGGCCCACCCCCCAGGGGTCTGTGGCCTCCACTAAGAAAATTCCTCCTGGCCCCTGAGTCTGTTGTTTGCCTTCCTTCCAGGATTACAGGGCTTGCCAAGAAGCAAGTCACGCTTTGCCTGTTCTTAACAAGGACCCTGCAGAAGGTTTGGGTGGGCTGCACCAAAGTCCACCTCCCTGACCACTGAGATCACCCGAGTAGAGCTGAGGCTTCAGATAAGAGCCCTGGGAAGTCTGTGATCTGGGCCTGAGTCAGTGCTGAGGCCTGGGTGTTATGGCCTGTTGGATATCAGACCTCTAAGGCTGAGTGTATGTAGGGCTGCACTCTGGGCAGGTGTGGGTAATTTCTGTAACTAGAATTAGCTGAAGGAATGCTTTTCTGTGGCCATCTTCGGATCATTTACTCATTGAACAGATATTTACCAAGCACTTGCCATGTGCCAGGCACTGTGCTCAAATGCTTAGGACATCAAGATGAACAGAAAATAGATAGGATCCCACTTCACAAGGACCACAAACTGAGTTAAGTGCTATAAAGGAGAGAAAAATTGTTCCATGAGCCCATACAATAAAGGAACTTGACTAAGGGAGGGAAATAGAGAGGGCTCTTCTGAGGAAATGCTGCTAGAAATGAGAGCTGAAGGGCAGCCGAGGGCCCAGCCAGGCTGAGGATGGGAGCAGCATGGTGGAGGGGCACCTGCCCAATCTTGTAGGCATCTCCATGAAGAAGAGAGTGGTATGTACCAGGAAGTGGGCCTCCCTTATTCTGTCTTCTGGGAAGCAGACCCCATACAGGAAGAAATTTGGGAAAACCAGGCCCTACTTCGTGTGTACCATTTGTTCATAAGAGGGCCACAAGATACTGACAATCTGTGAAGCACAATTCTGGGAGAGGCCTTAAACCCCAGATGGGTCTCCTGGCTTTGGGGCAGCAAGCTGCTGAAAGCCAGAGCAACTGCCACTGAAAAGAAAATTAATGTTCAAAATATAAGATTTTCTGAGTCTTCTTATGTTAATAGCTCAGCACATTTGCCTCTCACCTTTTGCAGAAACCTTGCTGAAATAAAGTTTTTGAATTCTAAAAAGATATAAACCCATACTTCTAGTGAGGTGGGCATCCCAACAAATAAAAGATACAAGCAATTTTCTGGAGGATGGATAGCTTATGGGAGAAGTTACTAGAGGAAACAGCTGAAGAAAGTCACACGCAGACAGCTCTAGGGAGGGGGTGATCCAGCAGGCAGGAGCTAGTTCACTGGGAAAACCTCAGGAAGATTCAGGGAAGGTGCAGACACAATTGCACAGTAAATCCACATCATTTACAGTTTTTTTTGTATTCAAAAATTTGGATTAACTATGATGACCGAGGAGGTTTAGGTGGAGAACTGAGAAGAACCCTCCACATGAGAGAAATATACAAAAATAAACACACAGAAAAGTCTCACTTTCGGAAAAACAGAATTCAGGAAACAGATCAATTTAAATTTTTTTTTTTTAGAATTCTCAGACAGGGCTGGGAAGGTAATACATTCTAAAAATGAGATTTTGAGACCAAGAATGAGCTCTTAGAAATAAAAAATGTAGTTGGTGAAATAAGATAATAATAGGACTAAAATGTTAAAATCTCACAAAGCCCAGAACGGAAAGGCAAAAAAGAAAATATGAGAGGGGAGAATAACAAAAGACATCAGGAAAAATCCAATACCTAAAAGAACAATCCAATGCCTAGAAAGAAAAAAAACAACAACAATAGTAATTAAAAGGGAGAGAGTTGTCAAAGAAAGTACAGAAGAAAATTTCCCAGGGCTGAAAAATCATAGTCCTATGAAAAAGACCCACAACTAGACATGGCCTGTAAAATTTCAAAACACGAAGTAGAAAGACTAGATTGTCAAAGTCTCCAAATAGAAAGAGCAGGTCACCTACAAATGAGCAGTGGTCTGAATAGTGTCAGACTTCCCAGGAGCACTAGACACAGGGAGATGAAACAGCAGTGCCTTCCATATTCCGGGGGAAAATTATTTTCAGTCTAGAGCCCTGTACACAAACTCTCTGGGAGGACAGCATAAGCATTTTCAGACAAACAAGCGTACAGAAGTTTACCCCTAACAGGTCTTTTTTAGGAAATCACTTGAGGCTATCCTCCAGCAAAACTAGGGCTTAAGATGGGAAGAAGAAAATCTGGGATCTAACCCCAGGGAGAGGTAGAGGGAAGTCTCAAGAGGACAGTGCAGCAGGCTGGAGAGCAACCCGCCATATTGGAGCAGGGTCACAGAGACTGCAAGGTAGAAGCAAAAGGCAACTTGCAATAGATTAGATAGCATAATTCATAGATTTAAAGCAAGAATATAAACCAAAGAATAAAGGCAACTGGAAGAAAATTGGTAAAAATAAAAAGGTCACGATAGAAATATGAAGCAAACTTAAAGAGACATAGTACCATGATATTAAACAACTGATAAAGAAGGACTGAGAATCCATTCGACGTGGTGCTGGAAATAGGGTCTTTTCCTATTTCCTGGGATCATGACATTGGACTTGAAGAACAGGAAGTGTAATCCTGCCATTAGTACTATTATGAAGTAAAAATTACATAATAACAAAGCAAATATTTCCCATTTTAAGAGCCAATCTTTAGACAAAGCTTGGAAGACTAGGGTGTGTGGCCAGACAGACTATAAATTTTAACAGTGTTAATAATGTGAAAGTACAAGCACAGTGTCATAACGTGGGACATGGAGAGGGAAAGAAAAATTGGAGAAGAGATATGATATGAGTATTACTAATAAAATATTCTCAACTTACAAGGTAGAGAGTCAAGAGGCATTATCGAAAGTTGATGGATCAATAAATACAAGTTTAAACATTTTATTAAAGTTATAAGGCAAACTGTAGAAGAAGGGAATATACGTATAACATAAATATTGAACATTGAAATGCCTTCACACTCAGAATTCCACAGATAACTGTCTGAAAAAAATCGGTAAATGAAGACATACAATATAAACGCACTAGAGGTACAATGTATATAACTCTATACATTATACAGTGATGAGGAATGCCAGATAAAATACAATATCATCCAATATTTGGGACATAGTTATTCAATGTTTATCTAAAATTCAAATATGATAGGGCGTCTATATTTTTTTCTCCTAAATCTGGCAAATGAAGATCTGTTGGAAGAACCAAGAATCAAACAGATCAAAGAGCTTGCCTGTGAGTGGTTGGCTGAAGGTGGGAGAAACCATAGTGTTTTTATCATAAGTGTGAATATACTATGTGTAACTCTATGTTTGCATTATTTTATAAGAATAAAAAAGGTTTCAAATGTATTCAGTGCATGGGGGAAATCAGTCCCTGATTTTGAATATATAGGAAGAGGTATATAATTTTATTAATAGCAAGTCAGCATTGCCCTCCCCCACTTAATACATTTTAAACAAATATTTAAAGAATATTGGTTTGACAGCTGGGTGCAGTGGCTCACACCTGTAATCTTAGCACTCTGGGAGGCTGTGGCAGAAGGACTGCTTGAGTTCAGGAATTTGATACCAGCCTGAACAAGAGTGAGACCCTGTCTCTACTAAAAATAGAAAAAAACAAAATTAGTTGGCACTGTGGCAAGCACCTGTAGTCCCAGCTACTTGGGAGGCTGAGGCAGGAGGATCACTTGAGCCCAAGAATTTAAGGTTGCTGTGAGGTAGGCTGTTGTCACTCCAGTCTGGGGCAACATAGTGAAATTCTGTCTCTAAAAAAAATAAAAATTAAATTTAAAAAAGGAATATTGGTTTGAAAGGATTCTATGTTGTAAGCCTGCCAGGCATTTTGAGCAAGTATGTGTCAGATGCTGTGGGTTCCCTGGGAATAGAAACTTGGGATTTAGATAAAGAGGCAATATTCATGTTATATATAGAATACTAGCCCTCTAAGGCAAGTTGGCTTCTGTTTCTAGAAGCCATATTATTAAAAGAAAAAAATGTGGTAGGTACTAAATGCTACAGGGACCAAGGGAGCAGATAATTTTGGAAAGACATCTGGAGAACACTTAGAGATCTAAAAATAGACCTGCCATTCGATCCTACAATTCCATTATATACCCAGAAGATAAAAAACCATATTACAATAAAGATGTTTGTATCAGAATGTTTATTGCAGCCCAATTCATAATTGCCAGATCATGGAAGAAGCCCAAGTGTCCATCAATCCACGAATGGATCAATAAACTGTG
>CAUYQV010070210.1:0-15853 GCA_963574575.1 Galagoides demidoff
GATTACAGGCACGAGCCACCGCACACTGTCGGGGTGCAGCTCCCCATACTTAAGCATAGTAGTTTATTCTCAAGTGCTCCCTGAGGAACATGGCTATAAGCTTCTTATTCTGAGAATATGTTTAGATCTGCCTAAAAGAAGACAGTCATGTTTACAGATAAGATAGATGGTGAGTCTCGCCAGGTTGTAGCTGGAGATAACACTTGCTGAGGCAGTGGGCTGTATCCTGTATCTCTCCCCTTACTTACACAACAGTAGTCAGTTTTAGCTTAGAGGAAATGGGCAAGCAGGAACAGACATCCTGGAGCTTTTGTGGTTAAGTCTGAAGTAAAAATGCCTTTTTAAACTGTGCTTGTGATCAGTAGCAGTTTTGTGCTGATTTGGAGTTTTTAATGGCAGTTTTAACATCTTACCTTGTTTCGCTTCTTTTTGCTATTTTTAACCTTTACTAAGATAAGTTTATAAGGAGTTCAATAAACATGGGCGTTTGCTGTGTGCCTGATAGAGCCTCAGCCCCCCTTTTCATTCCAATCATTTCGTCTAGCAGTGCTTTCCTCTGCGTCACCGAACAAGGGGTTTCATGGGACACCTTCATACACCGCCTAAACTCCCATCTTCACTGCCTTTTCTATCTCCTTTTTCCCTCCAAGACCAAAAGCAATAACAGATTTGTAAGGAAAAAGATTTGTTCATCTCCAGAAGCAGGATTTTCTTTGACTTTTTTTTGACAGTCTAACTCAGTCATCCTGGGTACAGTGCTGTGGCATCATTGTAGCTCACAGCAACCTCAAACTCCTGAGCTCAAGCCATCCTCCTGCCTCAGCCTCTCCAATAGCTGGGGCTACAGGTGCCCACCATCACACCCACTAGTTTTATTTTTAGAAGATGGGGTCTTCTTGCTCAAGCTGTTCTCAAACTCATGACCTCAAGCAATCCTCCCACCTCAGGCTCACAGTGTGCTAAAATCACAGAGATGAGCCACCATGCCTGGCCTCTTTGATATATCTGAAAACAAGTCAACAGAAGCTATTTTTTAAAATCTGTGTCCTCACAATGGATATCCACGGAGCTTCTACATGGCAGTTCCACATTTTAAGTTCCCTTTTGTCATGAATACACAAATTCATACAAGACAGTCACCCTTCCATTCCAAAAAAGTGGATTGGAACTCAAAAAATTATTTTGTTTTTCCAGGGATCCAGGATGTAGTTCTAATAGTAAAATCATTGCTTACAGATCCTCTAGGATTCCCAAGGAGATCACAAGCAGACTAAGGGCCAGATCGCAACCAGAGTCTCACCTTGTGTAGAGGTGGTATAACAACAATAGGTAATATTTATGGAGTACAAACAATGTACTGGGCTCAGTTCTAAACTGTTTGTATAATATAATTCATTTATTCCCCTCAACAACACTATGGATGGTCCCTATTCTTAGCCTCATTTTACAAATAAAAAAATCTATGGTACAGAAAGGAGTCATCAGCCCAAGTTCATTCAGCAAGGACATGATCCCAGGCAACCTGGTTGTTGAGCCTATGTTCTTGGTCATGGTATAGCCTCCAGCCTTCAGGTAGGGTGAGGTAGGTCAGGGAGTGGTGGAGACTGTGGCAGACTAGCTCACACATGCTCTGTGTTCAGGAGGAAGCTTCTACATACATCCAGAGTAGAATACAGGACTGGAGTAACCTTTTTTTTTTTTTTTTTTTTTTGGAGAGACACTAGAAATCTGAATGCTCTGGTAACTCCCAACTTGAAAATGTTGGCAGCTAATTCAAAATGTTCCAAACAATGAATGAGACTAAACCAAGTTCAAGTGGGCCACTCTGGGGCTGTTAGTCTATCACCATCACTACATTTCCAGAATGCCTTCTACAACTTCTTCTCTCAGGGGACATCTGAGACCAGTCTCACATGGAAATCTTGAATATAGATACAGCCTCAAGCTCTTTCCATGTCACCCAGTGCCTGGTGCATACCAGGTGCCTTCAGAAAAGTAAAAGGGAGATAAAATGCATTTATCACCCTTGGTGTCATCGCTTAAGGAAACATAATGTTAGGAGTTTAAGTAACTAAAAAAAAAAAACAAGGCCAGGGCAGCGCCTGTAGCTCAAAGGAGTAGGGTGCTGGCCCCATGAAGATAGCAGTGGTTTGAGAGTCAGGAGACCTAGGTGTCAATCCTGACCTTGAACATACCCTGAAACTCATTCCACATCTCATCTGTGGCCTTGAGTATGACACAAAGTAGTTGTGAGATGGGTTGCAGCAGCCTTACAGGTGCCGGCTGCCTCATCACCCCCATAAGATAGATACTGCCTGCCACCAAAGTGCACCAGGGGGCTGTGTAGGATAAATGATGAAAGGACAAAAAGATGAGAATACCATAACTCTGAAATGATGACAAGCACCATTACTCTTAGATCAGTCTGGATCAGGCCAGAACAAACAGGACAAGATAATAACAAATGGGCCAAGTACTGTCATGATGAAAGTTAACGAGCTAAGTGCTGTGACAAATTGTTTTACTTATCCATTAGTTGCTAGATCTGTATTATGTTACCTTATTGTTATCTCACTGCCCTTTATGTTACCTATTGGATAAACTGCTAAATCACAAGTTCTTTCGCTTCTGTAAAAGGGGTCATTGTGACCCTGTGCTTGCTTTTTCCTTCTTTTGCCAACTTTCTTTTTGTTTCTAATTGCTAATTTTTAGCCCCCCTGTTTGGCCCTTTACCAACTTTCAGACTAGCAAAACCCCAACTTCAGACCTCTCAGTGGTCTCTCATTTAGTCTACTTTAGATTTTGCTGAGAACCCTGTGGTTAATAAAAGACTCCTTTTTGAAATTCTAATTTGAGTCGGTGGTCCTTATCTCGCCCCATAACTGTTTCACTTGGTGGGGTGGCAGGGATCATTATGGGTGTGCAGAAAGAATTTTCCCTTTCCTAAGTACTTGCCACAGGGTTCCTTGGAAGGGAACTTATCAGTATTTATTTACCCGCTTGGCAGAGAGGCCGGGAACCTAAACCCCAACTACCCACAGCCTTGCCACATTAATCATGGTCAATCCTCAGAAGTCGCTGGGCAAAAAGGGCTGAGACCAAGGGAAAGAAGGCATGTACCAGGGCCAGAAGTGCTCATGGAGTGGAACCAGAGTGCTTTACCATGATGGTCACTTCTTTCTGAGAGAGCTGCTGAGGTTTCTCTTCAGGCTCAATGTATTTTAAGCAAGCGCCAAGGGAAGATTAAAAAAAGCAGATGCAAACATTTTGGTTTCTGTATCACCAAAGTTCACAAACTCCCAGGGGCTCCTTGGCTCAGTGGGATTGTGTAAGGCTTAGCATGCCAAGTTCCACACTTTGTATTCCAGAGCTTGCCTGTCATCATATTGGACGTGTGCCCAGAAGCAACCATGACAGATAAGTTACACATGTAAACCACAGTGGTTTGAGAAAGGCCCCTCTGCTCATTCCACATCCCCTATCCCTAGCCCTAGGGCCTACGTGAGGTCAGGCTCCAAAAACAATACCCATGTACCAGGAATTTGCTATGGAAGTGCTCCTGGGAGAACGAAGAAAGGAGTGGGAAAGAAGGATAGAGACTGGGAACACACTTGAAAGAACAGGACAAGTCCCACTCTGGCCAGAGCCTGCAGTGTGACCTGAGAGCTACGCCTTAGTTTTAACCTAACTTGAATCAAAGCATCTGAGCTTTCATGCTCCAGAAAAAGTCAGGAGTGCACTTCCAGCACTCTGAAACTGAGCAAAGCCCAAGGGCAGGTCATCAAGGAGACACAGGTATACGGCCACTCAAAGCTGAAGAACAAGGTGCTGAAGGGGTTTAAAGGGCTGGAAGAAACTGGGGTGGTACAAGCATCAGGCAATATTCTAAACATTTTATAAGCTCCAAATTCCCATAACCTTTCATGTCTTAATTTCCTCATAAGTTAAGCAAATAATAATAGCTACTTCATAGGTTCAGAGGGAAGCTAAATAGCACACCTAAAGTTATAGAGCTAATTAGACAGGCTTTGAACCCAGGCAGTCTGGCTCCTAAATCCACATCACATAATGAGTGAAGGCTTACAAACTGAGCCAAGTTTGTAAGGGCACCTTACATAAATAAGACTGCATATCATTTCTGAGCCTCCACTTTCCTATCTTTAAAATGGGTTTTATAAAACCCCACAAATATAAATGTATGTGTCTAGCAGGTTCCAAGGGAATGACAGGTACTAGATAAATCCCAGCTATCTGGGATTATAAAAATACTCAAAGATTATTGCTTGGCAATCTTTGATACAATAAATTACCTGTGCCCAGTAACTTCCACTATCAAATGTGTGAACTATAAAAAAAAAAAATATAGGCTCAGTGCCTGTAGCTCAGCGGCTAGGGCACCAGCCACTGAGCTGAAGGCTGGCAGGTTCAAACCCAGCCTGGACCTGCCAAACAACAACAACTACAACAAAAAATAGCTGGGTATTGCAGCAGGTACTTGTAATCCCATCTACTTAGAAGGCTGAGGCAAGAGAATGGCTTAAGCCCAAGAGTTTGAGGTTGCTTTGAGCTGTGACATGACAGCACTCTACAGAGGGTGACATAGTGAGTCTCTGTCTCAAAAAAAAAAAATCCAGATCATTATGATCCACTACATTAATACACCATTATCTAGACCAGAGATCTACACCCCCAGGGGTATCTGGTAATGTCTGCACACATTCTGAGTTGTCACTGATGGTGGAGGCTACTGCTGGTATCTACTGCAGAGAGGCCAGTGGCACTGCTAAACATCTTGCGATTCACTGGACAGCCCATGATGACAGAGAATTACCTGCCAGAAATGTCGATTGTTCAACCCCTGACCTTTACAGATGTGGAAACCAAGAAACAGGACAGTAATTGAATTCTGGATTGCACAATCGAAGCACAAGTTCAATACTCTACAACATTCTATTGACATCTAAAAGACTGGCAGCAATACCCGTGTGCAGCCCCTTATAAGTGTGTGTGAAAATCCTCACACGCTGAAAGAAAGTAAAACTTCTTTAAAAATGAAGGACTGGTTTATGGCCAGTCATGGTGGCTCACATCTGTAATCCCAACATTCAGGGAGGCTGAGGCAGAAGGATCCCTTGAGCTCAGGAGTTCAAGACCAGCTGAGCAAGAGAAACTCCATGTCTACTAAAAATAGAAAAACTAGCTGAGTATTATTATGGTGGGCACCTGTAATCCCAGCTATGTGGGATTGAGGTTGCCATGAGCTATGATTCCATAGCACTCTACTCAGGGTGACAGAGTGAGACTGTCTAAAAAAAAGCAGGGCAGTGCCTGTGGCTCAAAGGAGTAGGGTGCCAACCCCATATACAGGAGGTGGACGGGTTCAAACCCACCCCGGGAGAAAAAAAAAAAAACAGCAGCATGCTACACAAATGTGAGCATTTATAGTCCATGCTCTTAATATTTGTTATTAGATATTGTATTGAGTCAAGTAACTTTCCAACAACTACATCTCCACGTCTGAAGGTCCAGAAGGGAGCACCTCTGTACAACCTGGACCTCCCACACAGTACGAGCTGCATTGGAAATACTGTACTCCATGTACTCACCACTTGGCTAACCACCACGTGATTAATAAAGGGCTTGACTGTGTTTTTCCTCCTGCTGACAGAAGCCAGGCTGTAAATTTATCCCCATCATGTCATTTATGTCTGTGGAGAAACAAGTTAGCACATGAAAAGAGGCACAATCGGCTTTCCTCTATGCAGCAAACTAGATGCCCTGGTCTGACTTTACCATTTCCTGCCAACAGCAAGGGCACCCAGGGAAGCCCTTACAATTCACTTTGCCTCTAGTTTCCAAAACTTGCATTCCAATACAACATGAGCAGGTGCGCTCTGTGAATATACCCGGCTGCCATGGTCCCCAGCACTGGTCCCAGCAGAGCCACCACAACAAGGTCACCAGCCCACTCCATGCACCACAGAGGACCACTCATGAGGAGGTTTGCAGGGTTTCTTGTCAGGTGCAGCTCTCAACTCAGCTGCCCCTTCAGAGTGGCAAGCACTGCAGCTGACAAGGAAAGTCCAGTCTCTCCTCCTTTCCTCTCTGAGACAGCGACCTATGTGGCACCTAGCCTTGCTGGCATGACCTCAACCCCCTCATCTAAATACAGGTGAGATAACTGTATCTTATTTGCCACACCCCTTTCCTGCCCAGGAGCTGCTGAATGGATAATCAATCACAGCCTTTTACACCTGCAGCAGCTGCAGAGGCTGCTCAGCAAGGCTGAGCAGAGGCTGCTCACCATGTGTGCCAGAGTGCACACAAACAACAAACACAGCAAAGATGGGGTGTCTGCAAGTTTTTGCCTCCAATATTGCAATTAGAACATGAAGGAATAATAAAAGATGAATTGAGCTGAAGACTTTTTACTTTCTAATTTTTCTTATCACAACTAACCATTCTAACTCTTTCTCTCTTTCAAACATAACAATGATGATAAAGGCAGCTATCAACACACATATTCAAGGTACAGTTCTGAGTACATTATAAAGATGATTTCCAAATGACATCTCTCCAAAGACATCTCTCTCATTAGCCTTTTTCTATAGTAAAAGAGCGGAGACTCAAAGAGGTTCAGTAATTTGGCCAAGCTCACACAGTAAATGGGGGAGCCTGGATTTGAACCTACATCATTCAGACTTGAGGCTCTTCACTGTAATACGTTGCTTACTAAATTTTTCTAGGTTTGGCTACTAAGTACAAGGCAGGAAACTGAAAAACCATATAATTTGTAGTTCTAACAACTGATTTACCTTTTGGAATGCTCTTTTTCTAGAAAATTTTATATCTGTGTTAATATGGCCACATATTAAATTAAGGGTTTAGCCTGGTATTAAAATTTTAAAAACACTTTAGAGAATCTAAACTTTAATTTTTCTCACAGTTACTAGTGACTATGGTCAGACTCCCTTAGAAGCCTGTCACTTGGAGGGAAGGTTGACAAGGATACATACTGCCACAGGATTAGGACAAAATCCATTTGAGGCTCGGCGCCTGTGGCTCAAGCGGCTAAGGCGCCAGCCACATACACCTAAGGTGGTGGGTTCGAATCCAGCCCGGACCTGCCAAACAACAACGGCTACAACCAAAAAAAAAAAAAAAAAATAGCCAGGCATTGTGGCGGGCGCCTGTGGTCTCAGCTACTTGGGAGGCGGAGGCACGAGACTCGCTTGAGCCCAGGAGTTGGAGGTTGCTGTGAGCAGTGAAGCCATGGCAGGGGGATAGCTTGAGGCTCTGTCTCAAAAAAAACAAAAAACAAAAAACCATTTGAATCCTAAGGGAAGGCAGTTTTTTTTGTTTGTTTGTTTGTTTTGAGACATAGTTTCACTCCTTCTGTTGGGACCTTATCACCCTCTGAGAGACCACCACACACATGCACACACATGCAAGAACAAAGAGGTGCTTTATTTATTTACAAGCATATGCCTGGGTCGCTCTACCCTGCAGTGTTGCTGGGGGAAGGGCAACCCCGAAGTGAAGCGAGCAGAGGTTTTTAAAGGGCATAGAGGAATTACTTTAGGTGTTTTGTTGGGCGGGGTTGCTATTGGCTAAGCTGTTTTTGGTTAGGGACTTTTTTGGAGGGGGGGCTGCTTGAAGGGAGGGCTGCTTGTTTATTTCTGATAGACTGGCTCCCTTTAGGCTGACTGACCTTGCCCATGAGAGCCAAGGGAGGGGAAGCTGGTCCCCTTCAGACTGGCTGCCCAGAAATGCGGGGGAGGGAGCATTTCCTTCTGATAGACTGATTCCACCTGGGAGACCTTGTGGGGGGGGGGGGTTGGGGAGTGAGTTCCAAGATGGGGTTTCATTAACCTCTTCATTCCCAAATGAAGTTACATTAACCTCTTCACTTCACCCTGGGTAGATTGATGTGGCATTGTAGCTCACAGCAACCTCAAACTCTTAGGCTTAAGCAATCCTTCTGCCTCAGCCTCCTGAGAAGCTAGGACTACAGGTGCCGGCCATAACACCCGGTTAGTTTTTCCATTTTTAGTAGAGACAGGGTCTTGCTGGTCTCTTGCTCAAGCTGGTCTCAAACTCCTGAGCTCAAGTAATCCTCCTGTCAGCCTTCCAGAGTGCTAGGATTATAGGCATGAGCCACGGCCCTGAGCTGGGAAGACAAGTTCATTATTTTCCGCTGTCCAGGGGTAAGTCAGCCAGATTTTCTGTTTCTTACTGGGACAGAAAAACAAAATTATTTAGACATGGAAACAAATGTTGATTTTGAGAAAGATTTTGGTGGAAAGGGCTATCAATTGGAACAGGCACACACACAGTATATCTCCAAGATGGCAGATCACTGCAATGCCCTGGAATCTCATCACAGTTTCCTGGCCTCTGAAACTGCGATAGCCTCAGAGGCAGTTCAAGTGAGGGATAGTATGGGCAATGACCAAGAGACCAGGGCCTCTTGCTGGAAATCCACTCATGTCCCCTAAAGGATGCTCTTCAGTGTCAAAGGTAACCTATACCAAATTTATTGAGGGTACAAGAAACCAGGTTAGACTTATTGTATTTGATAGGTAAAGTCCCTCTTATAATTCTGTCTTGCCCCTCAAAGTTGTGTCACACACCAAGACCCCACTCCCCTCCCTCCTTCCCTCTCTCTGTTTTTTCCTTCCTCCACACTCCTCCCTCATTTCCTCTCTCTGCTCTTCCCTTCCCCCACCCATCTACCTCCTTCCCTCTCTCTGCTCTATCCTTCCCCATCCCCCACTGTGTACTAGGTCATCAACTGTCCTCATATGAGAATTGAGTACATAGGAATCTTGCTTCTCCATTCTCATGATGCTTTACTAAGAATAACGCATTCCACTTCCATCCAGGTTAATAAAAATAAAATCCAGGTCATCTTTTTAATGGCTAAATAGTATTCCATGGTATATATATATACCACAGCTTGTTAATCCATTCCTGGGTTGGTGAGTATTTAAGCTATTTCCACATTTGGGTGATTATAAATTGAGCTGCAATAAACAGTCTAGTGCAAGTGTTCTTATGGTAAAAGGATTTTTTTCCTTCTGGGTTGATGCCCAGTAATGGAATTGTAGGATCAAATGGAAGGTCTAGCATGAGTTCTTTGAGGGTTCTCCATACTTCCTTCCAAAAAGGTTGTATTAGTTTGCAGTCCCACCAGCAGTGTAAAAGTGTTTCTTTTTCTCTACATCCACACCAGCATCTGCAGTTTGAGATTTTGTGATGTGGGACATTCTTGCTGGGATTAGATGATATCTCAGGGTGGTTTTGATTTGCATTTCTCTAATAATTAGGGATGATGAGCATTTTTTCCATGTTTGCTAGCCCTTCGTCTGTCTTCTTTCTCCCCCCAATCTTTCTTTTTTTATTTTGTTAAATCATAGCTGTGTACATTAATGCAGTCACGGGGTACAATGTGCCGGTTTTATATACAATTTGAAATATTTTCATCAAACTGGTTAACATACCCTTCATGGCATTTTCTTAGTTATTGTTTCAGACATTTATATTCCACATTTAGTAACTTTCACATGTACCCTTGTAAGATGCACTGTAGGTCCCCACCAATTACCATCCTCCCCTCTCCCCTCCTCTCCTCTCCCCTCCCTTTCCTCTTACCCCATATTCTTGAGCTATAATTGGGTTATAGCTTTCATATGAATTATGAAATTCATATAAATTAATTTCATAGTAGGGCTGAGTACATTGGATACTTTGCTAAGAAGAATATGTTGCAGCTCCATCCAGGTAAACATGAAAGAGGTAAAATCTCCATCTTTCTTTAAGGCTGCATAATATTCCATGGTGTACATATACCACAATTGATGAATGAATTTATTGATTCATTCGTGGGTTGATGGGCACTTGGGCTTCTTCCATGACTTAGCAATTTTGAATTGGGCTGCAATAAACATTCTGGTACAAATATCTTTGTTATAAAATGAGTGATTTTTGGTCTTCTGGGTATATACCTAGTAGAGGAATTGTAGGATTGAATGGCAGGTCTATTTTTAGTTCTCTAAGTGTTCTCCAGATGTCTTTGCAAAAGGAACGTATTAGTTTCCATTCCCACCAGCAGTGTAGAAGTGTTCCCTTTTCTCCACATTCATGCCAACATCGCTGGATTTGGGATTTTGTGATATGGGCTAATCCTACTGGAGTTAGATGATATCTCAAAGTAGTTTTGATTTGCATTTCTCTGATGATTAAGGATCATGAGCACTTTTTTCATATGTCTGTAGGCTGTGCACCTGTCTTCTTCAGAGAAGTTTCTCTTCAAGTCCCTTCCCCACCCTGAGATGGGATCACTTGTTCTTTTCTTGGTAATATATTTGAGCTCTCTATAGATTCTGGTTATCAAACCTTTGTCAGAGACATAACCTGCAAATATCTTCTCCCATTCGGAGGGCTGTCTGCTTGCTTTAATTACTGTGTTCTTGGCTGTACAGAAGCTTTTTAGCTTGATCAGGTTCCAGTTGTATTTTTTTGATGCTGCTTCAATTGCCCGAGGGGATCCTCATCATAAAATATTGTCCCACATCAATTTCTTCAAGAGTTTTCCCTGAACTTTCTTCTAGTATTTCTATAGTTTCATGTCTTAAGTTTAGATCTTTAATCCAGTGAGAGTCTATGGTGAGAGATGTCAGTCCAATTTCAGTCTTCTACAGGACGCCACCCAGTTCGCTCAGCACCATTTGTTAAATAGGGAATCTTTTCTCCACTGAATGCTTTGTTTTTATTTCTGAGTAATGTCTTGGCTAATCAAGGTTTTTTCTGATTCTATATAAAATGAGGTATTTTTTTTGAGGTCTTTAAAGTATGACAATGGTGCTTTAATAGGAACTGCATTAAAATTGTATATTGCTTTGGGTAGTATGGACATTTTAACAATGTTGATTCTTCCTAGGATGTACCCTATTTCAAAATGCTTATTTGTAAATAATTACTGTTTTCCCCTTTCTCACTATCCTGGTGTCTGAGAAATAGTTTCTGTTTCAAGGGACAAATACTTTCTGGCTATGTAAATGAGTAAAGGGTAGAGAGAAAGACACTTTTATAACTGGAAATGGGAGAAATAACATCTCTCAAAAACACTTGCTCTCTCAAGAGGGCTGTGCTACTCAGATGTAAAATCACCAAAAGCTATTAGATTTAAACATAAAATGTATTTATTCATAAATGTGTTTGTACAGCCTATTGGAGGGAGTTAGCAGGAATCCCTCCTCCTACTGGAAGGTACTCAGTAGAAATTTACTATTTACTATTTTGATTCATCTTCCTATAAATAAATAATTCAATAAAATAATTCCAGAATTCCATTTAGGGCTCTGAAATGAGCTAGGGAAAAAGTAAATTAATTGACCTTAAGAGTGATCTGACTACTAACTCTAAATTCATCCCCATTTAAATTCTCAGATTTTTCTAGCTATTTTCCCAATTAAGTTCACCAGTGCTAACCATGATAGTAAGAACTTACACTCATTTAGTGCTTATGTGGGACTCTGAGTTTAACATCATTCCTTCTATTTCATATTTTATACACACTAACTCATTTAATTCTCTCAACAACATCTTTAAATAACATTATTATCCATTGTACATCTAAAGTCACCCTGGTAGGCAATGACGGACTGATAGTTCATAAAGTCTATATTTAATGCCTGTACATGTGTCAGCAAGTATCCCGTTAAACAATGTTAGAGACATAAATATTTCCCCAATTAAAAGCCTTACCTTGGCCACACCTGTGACTCAGTGAATAGGGCACTGGCCGCATATACTGAGGGTGGCGAGTTTGAACCCGGCCCCAGTCAAACTGCAACAAAAAAATAGCCAGGCATTGATTGTGGCAGGCACCTGTGGTCTCAGCAGTAGCTGAGGGAGACTGAGGCAAGAGAATTGCCTAAACCCAAGAGCTGGAAGTTGCTGTGAGCTGTGATGCCACAGCACTCTACCGAGGGTGACAAAGTGAAACTCTGTTTAAAAAAAAAAAAAAAAAAACCTTACCTCATTATTGTGTTGCAATCTTTTTAACCCTTCAAAATAATTGCCTTTAAGAGAATATTAACAAACTTAAATTTTAGTGAGGACCACTCAAATAAATGCCATTATAAGATTTTGAAAGATATAACATTATTGCAAAACAATTTGGCTTATACAATCAAAAGAAGCTAAAATATTCATCAGGATCCAGATCAATGAAACATACATAGTCAGTAGCAAAATTGTTACTTCTCTGATTAATTAGTATGTGATTGTATAATAAGGAAAGAAGATGGAATTATGATTTCAAACAACAGCTTGTTAACTATATATTTTAATGGTAGATTAAATTATTTACCTATTATGGTAGTATTTAATATATAATATGCTAGCAACAGAATTCATAAAATGAAGAACAAAAGGAATTATGCTTAAATGTTACTCTGTAGCTGTTTCTAAGTGATAGTCCAAAATATTAGTGAAATATGTTTTTGATTCTATACATACGAACTGCAAATTTGTTTATTTTGCTATTTTTTATTTTATCCATCATTTTTTACAATGTTATTATATTTTAAAAAGTAAATATAAACCTCAGACTGTATTATAACTTGATCCGTTCAAGAATATTAAATATTCTACATATGAAGATATATACCTATGGACGTATGTATATATGGACGTGAAAAGTTTTTAAGCTTATTCATATGCAACTACATGAACAAAAACTAAAATTTCAAAAATTAAAAACTTCCATTTGAAAACATTGTGATAAGGCTTTAACATGTATCGTAGTTGGAGCCAAGAACAATAAAATATTATGATGGCCTGCTCACTTTTGAAAACCACTTATGGTGAAGCAATCTTCAGCCAATTAAGTCTCATTCAGCCTTCAAGTATTAACTAAGGCATAGAAAAGAAATTTGCAATGTATCAAAGGGTGATTAAATTTTATATCAGTCCAGCTTCATTTTTCCATATCCTTCAACTATCAGCATTTTCTAAAATGTAGACAATTGAAGGAAATTTTTTAAATTAATCTGCTTGGATGAAATTGCCTTAATTTTGACCTATATTGCCTTAAAAAATGAACTGTAATAGAGGAAGTCCATTAAACTACTCAATCCTTCCTAATTTATTATAGTTTTATAGAGCATAAGAAAAAAAATATATCTTCTTTAGTCATGTTTTTAAAAAACTTATTTTACCTTCATTGTTTTAGTTTAGTCATAAATAAATACATTATCATCCACATCTTTTTCTGAAATATATTTTAGCAACGGTTCTTTCAGTCTCAATGTAATTTTTGTATTATTGTGTTACTGTATTACTAGTATTTTTAAAACTTAAGATAGATGAAATTGAGGTTTCTGAATCATTTTACTCTTAGTCTTACTTGGTGGAAGTATGATAGAAAGCTTTTATACTGATGAATTTATACATTTTTTTTACTAGTTCAAGAATATCTTTGCCTTTCCAACCTTCGCCATGTGAGAATACAGTGTTTCTCCTGCCCACCAAAGGAACAATCTTAGAAGCAGAGAGACACACTCACCAAAAAAAAAATCTGCCAGCACTGTAATCTTGGACTTCTACCTCTATGTCTGTGAAAAATGAATTTCTATTTTTTATAAATTAAAAAATAATAACTCACATTTGTTTATATAGGATATTAAATAAGAAAATTGGCTATATATTTACAAAGTTTGCATTTGAAGATAATGTTTTTAAAAGATCTACGCACTGCAAAATTATCCTTAAGCTTAACTATGAAAACTTAGATTATGAATATGGTTAAATTTCTATTTAATACTTTTAAGATGTTAAATTGGTTTACTATGTCTTCTGAAAGAAATTGATATAAATGAATAATTATTATTTTAAAAATATGGTATGTGTTTATAACTTTATTTTTCTCTGCATATTAAGACAGATATTGTCCCCTACACTTGTCAAATACATTGAAAAATATCTGAACCCCTCCACCTGTGGGATTTAAGATTATCAACTGGTACATAGAGTCAGTACTTAGTTAAGTAAGAGGATATCCAGCCAGTGGCCACTACAAAATCAATAGGTTTGTCAACAGAAAGGAACTCAAACTCTGTAAAATAATTTAAAGAGGTTTACTCTGAACCAATCATGTTTCAGCATGGCCTGGAGAGCCATGCCAAAGAATACTTGAGCCAGTGTTCTCTCCCTGGTTGGATTACAGTTTGGTTTTATATAATTCAGGTACACAAGAATTACATATAATAAAGTCGTAAATCAATACATGGAAATTGTACATAAGTTTAGCCTAAAAAGACAGGATAGGCTCAAAAAAGTGGATTATAGGTTACAGTTGATTTTAAAGGTTCTGATTCTTTGATTTGTAATTAATTAAAGAAATGAAGATTTGTACAGAGAATTGGAATGTTGACGTTAAGAAAATAGGTTAATTGGATACAAACCACTGGGTGTATATTCGACATATACTGAGACTTGAGTGAGCTTTTAAGTAAATTGGTGAACTTCAGATGTGGTTTAACCTTTGTCTTACATAGCCTTAGGCTTGTTAATGATTTTCTACCTTATTCTTACAAAGAATAACTCCAGAGGGACAGGGCCCTTCTTAACAATGAGGGGGGAAGGATGGGCATGTCTAGTTAAACCCGTCTCTTTTGGGTCCCCTTGGCCAACAGGAGATTTATTCAGTCGGAGGGGAGCGAAAAAAATTACTTTAGTTCATAAGATGCTGATGGAGAAAAATCTGTATACACATTTTGGGACCAGGGTTCACTGAAGGGTTGATTGTTGAGTGAAATAGGAAAAGAAACTTTGATTTTTCAATCTTTACAGTAAGTGAAGCAAAATGAGCAATTAAAAATTTAACTTGTTAGAACTTCAAATTACTTTGAGCCTTAAAGGAATCTGATTATGGAGGCCTACCTGATATGAGAAACAGCTATCACCTAAGAAGCTATAAACTTTATTTCTCTATTATAGATTAGCCTTTTTCCTAACCTATGTTGTTGTGTAAAATGCTGTAAATGACTAAAGGGGGCAGGAAAGACCCCCTCCCTTTCTGCTGTTTATCTTCATTATAGATCAACTTCTCTCTTTACTATGTCACACAAAGATTTCATCACTGTCATATTGTCTAAGATGGAATGTTAAATATAGTCTTTTTCTTGGCCAGGGCTGGATTTGAACCCGCCACCTCGGGCATAGGGGCCAGCACCCTACTCCTTTGAGCCACAGGCACTGCCCAGATATTCTCTTTTAAATTAGAAAAAAATGAAAAGAAGCTGTATAAGAAGAAAAACAAACTTCAGCTTAATTGTTGTGATTCATATATCAGCTTTATATAAAAAATAGTATAATACTACTAAATATCTTTGTTTTCTGCCTACAAAAAACAAGACCTTAACTTTTCATTTTGGAGCACTTACTGGATTTCTCTGGAGTCTGTGTTTCCTGTTGACTATCCCCAAATTTTCTCTTAAACAAACTCTCTAAAACTAGATTCTGATCCTTTTGATTATTTTATGTTTATAGCCATAGTATTTTGATTCTACCTTCTATAAAATTGTATTCAAAATCATAGAGAACAGAGAATAATGAAGACCTTTTACTGAAAAAAAAAGTTTGCACATACTTTTTTGAAAAATTAGTTACCAGATTTTATTTTGGGAAAAATTTTAGGATTATAAAAAAATTGAACAAAAATTACCTAGTTTCCATACAGTACCCTCCATTTTCCCTTATTAACTTCTTACATTTTATTTTAATTTATGATGATCCAGTATTGAGCAATTATTATTAACTAAAGTTCAAAATTAACTTGCATCAT